>CAEGAE010009770.1:0-22201 GCA_903067095.1 Girardinus metallicus
TATGACTTGCTTAGTTGTCTTGAAATGAATAATCAACTTATGATTCAGAGTAAACCACTGTTCATTATTGTGGGACCTACAGACTAGGTGATAGAGCAGGAAGGTAAATCCTGGTGTTGCCTTTATTCCAGTGCCCCCACTTTGACCTTCTGTGGGTTAAACCATGTTTATAGGGCCACTGGGAGAACTGAAAAGCTCACCGAATTAAAATATGGTGCATGGTGACGTCTTTAAGGAGGTCAGAAAACACCATGCCTATCGTTGTGAAACTAAAAAGTATGTTTTACTTTTTCAATACAATTTATTGTTTATAGTTGATTTGATTTTCAGGCATCTGGAATTTGCATCTGGCTTCTTCTGTTTTACTGCCTGGAGTCTTGACCTCGACAACTACTGGACTCTGAACTGAATAGACACGGTGGCGGATGGATGAGATTTGGATTATCCCGCTTAACTGAATTACCAACATTAAGGGAAAAGAGGAGAGTGTATTTCCTTCTGAACAGCTGTATAATTATAATAATAGCACAGCATGGTGATAAATTCTGAAGTTCCACAGCAGGAGTTTATATGAAAAAACTTAAAAAGTCCAAAAAGCCCTTACTATTTTGAATAGTGAACAGCTGGTTCCTGACGGCAGAAGGAAAAGTGGGCTCTAATAGTAGACAGTGAAAATAACAATTGCACTTGACACAAAGTAGCAAGTTTCATGGTGACTTATCAGTTTTAGGAAGCACTGTGCAGGACAATGAACCTTTGACAAATTGCTACATGGATCCTGAAGCGTTTTAATCCAGTTTCATGGAGTTTTTCTCTGAAGAATGGAAATGGATATGTTGAGAATAAAACAATGAAGCTTTTCAGCTACAACTTTATCTAAAATTGATAGATTTGACAATCCAAAAGACTTTTTGATGTCTCAGATTGGTCACTTTTTATGCAAACAACTGCATTGTGCTGGTGAGAGGTATTATAAAGCAGTTTTTCCTGAATTGTTAAGGCTGAGAAGAACTGGAATATCTGTTGAGCTTGTGGATCAAATGAAAGCAGAACAACTCATGAAACTTCCAGTAGCTCTAATGTTTTAAATGTTTCCTCCTGAAAAAGCACTGATATCTCAAATTCAGATCATTTCCATTACAGCCTGAGTAAATTGGGATACATATATGGAAATAAAGTTACTCTATATAATTAGTCACTCTTCCTGCTAATTTGAACACCTGCATCCTGTCATAGTTAATGCTTCCTGTAAGGTCATAGGATCTCATTGTGATGCTAGTCGCTGGAAACAGATGCAGCGTGCGTGTCTCCATGTCGGCCACCCTGCTGTCACTGCACTGTTTGTTGTGTGGAGGCCAAAAGGAGGCCTTGACAACGAGACGAGACAACCCCCGGAGAAGGAAGAGGAAAGAAAGGGGGGAAAAAGGCATACTGCAAATTAATATGAATGGAAATAGAGAGATTACTCAAACATATATATAGTAGATGAGTCAAAAATAAGCCAGGGCAGCACCTGTGAGGCTGCTGTTCTGGTACAAAAGAAGGTTTAGGAGCAACAGACAATAACTCACGAGGCTGAGCCACAGTTAGTACAGGCTGTTAGTACGGCTATATTAGTCAGTGACTGAGCCTCGCATGTGATCACTCTGATCCAAGTTACTGTAGAACCCGCTATAAATACCCAGACGTTCTTGTCTAAACTTCAAACTAACGATGAGAACAAGCATTATGTATGTGCTCAATTTCTATCTGAACCAGCAAGTTCAAGCAATCGGGTGTGGAAGATAGACATACAAGTATTCAAAGTTCACAGATTAAGTTAATTTCTGAAGTAAAATACATCACAAACAGCAGCTGAAACCAGATATTCGCAAGCACTCAATGAAAAAAACATATGACCCTTTTTCTCACTGTCTGACATTCAGTTCAATTCAGTTCCATTTCCCAAAGCTAAATTAAATGTTGTTAAAAATATCATCCAAGTGTCTTCAAAGAGTCACGGGCAGTCAGTCTTGCAGCAAATCTAAAGAAGCCTCTGACTCAAGTCACTGCTGCTCTATGACAGCCTCATGACTGCCACACATGATCGTCATGATGTACCACAGGCATTATTTCACAGTAACATGACCTGGAGGATATAGTCGTCATGAACTGCTAGTCCACCTCATTTGCTTTCGCTGGCTGTATGGTTAGATACCAAGAAAAGAAACGCATTTGGCTCAGATTTCTGTTGCAATAACGTAAATATTCTGAAAAAGATGGACTAATCACCCGTGTAACACATGAAACATATTCAAAGATTTTATGCATTCTAGCTTCAAAAAGCTGGAAATAAATTAAAATGACTTTTTTACTCTCAATTCTGCACCCAGTCTTTGCAGAAAGTTGTTGCATCCCACAATTCTAAGCACTCATGATAAATCTGTGTAATGATTTAAAAAATAAATTAATCTTCATTTGCAGCAGTCTAATATCATGTTGAATTTTTTTTGTGATTTCTCTTATTGTAGATGTGGGTACACTTGGGATTTGGGTCAGCTGTTCTTTTTCCTTCTTTTCAAATTAAATCAATACATGAATCATCCATTTACGTTGAAGAGCCTGACTGCTTGTCTTTCCTATTTTAAATGGCAGCTAAACAGGAAATCATAGATTGCTGATTAAAAGTTCCTAGACAGGGTGAGATTTATTTAAAAGGCATTTTACACATTCTTCAGGCACCGTATATGAGAGTGTTATGTGTCATCTAACTGGGTATCTCAGTAATGCCCATGTGTAGTAATTACATGGTCATAAGCCTCTCAATTACCTTATTACTTTAACTTGATGAGGGATGTTTCTTTGAAATCAATTTACCGTGATTAAATACGTGTGGTTGTTCAATGATTTCCCGTCCCTTTTCACATCTTCCACGGCTCATATAAAGATAATGAGAATGGCAGCACTACCAGTGATATACTGCAAGGGCCTCTCTGCTGATAAGTGAAAGAACCATTAATCTCTCCCAATCCTCCTGTTTCAAGCACTGACCCCTCCTCCACATGGTCCTCCTCCACCCCCTCTTCCCATGCTGTCACTCTCTCAGGCTGCACCTGTCACATTAGTCTCACATCCTCAGCTGCCATTCCATATGATACGCCTCCTTCCTGCTCCCAGAGACTATGTGTCACCCCTTTTTGCCTGGATTTATGAGTATGAAAAGAATAAGAGCAGGAAAACAAGAGATTAAAGCTATAAATACTGCACGTGTCAAATGTAAGTGTGCATTTAACTTTCTGCTACAACTGGACCGGTGCCAATTGTATGTCCAAAAGCCAAAATATGGATTAACACTCAATCGGTGGATTAATTGTGATAAAATCCAGCACAACTATCAGCTTCCTTAAAGAAATGACAAGGCTCCTTCTGTTTGACATGAACTGATATGGCAGGAGAACGACAACAGAATTGTGCTGTGATAAAGGCAGAACAAGAATCAGAAAGGAGGAGGTGCAATAGTGGTGGAGGTAGGGGCCTGGGGGTCACCACTGAAATCGTCCCCGATAAGACGGACTGGAGCAGCTGTGGCAACAAATGTGTGATGAAATCGAGAAATAATAATCCTGGCAGGAGCTTGTTGCTGCGTCAAGACCGCTGAGATAACCAGTGGAAGCATAAAAATTTATGTATGCTATTAAAACAATGCAAGGCTTGCATGAAATTGCATTTTTTCGAGGCAAGGATATGAAACATCAGTAACGTAAATCAATTATATAAAACTTATGTTAATGTTTAAAGTCATAATATAATAGTAATAACTTAGAATTAATTAACTCGTATAGAATGATGCGTTCAAATCTCGCTGAATGTGTAGCTAAATGCGAGAAAATGAAGAAAATATGTTAGATGCTGCAATGGAAGAGAAGGGGATTGGTGTTCACCTACCATCAGGACAATAAGAGCTGCAACACCCGCATAGATCAAAGTATGTGTTGGTGACCCAGTCAAAGTCTACACCTATCCAAATTACATATAGCAAGACTTTAAAAGTGCTGCTCACAGATTCTCTCCACCCGCTACTTTGTCTTTATGTAACAAATTTGATTCCAATTAAATCTATCTATCCCAGTGGGAGAAAAAAATGTTCAAGAGTTATAAATATTTTTGAATGGCTACGGTGGCATTCGGTGGAAATTCAACAGCGTCCACACTTTATTAGTTTGAAAAACAACAGCTTTAGGAGCTGACTCGCCGTCCCCAGCTGGGAGGTAACCTATAAGCTGAACACATGCCAGTAAACAAGTCATTTATCAGAGTGAGGCGGTTTAACAGGGAAAGGACAGAGAGAAGTCCGCGCTGAGGGTGTGGAGAGATGTCACTTTCCGTGCGTGTGTGCGCGCTTGGCTGCGTAGAGGGATTACCATTACGCACGTTATGCGGAGCGCTGTTTGGGTGATGCGTTCTGTCGGGAGAGGTGCAGCGGGGAGCTGCGAGCGTCAAACCGGAGACTCAGCGGCAGATTCAGCAAAATAACCGGAGAGAGAAGGAGGAGGGGCACGGTTTGTTATGGGGGGGATTTTTACTCGTTTTCAATCTCTCTATCCTGGAGAAGATGCGCACCGTTAAACAAAGGATTTAGGGTTTTTTTCTTATTATTATTCTTTGTAAGGATACGGAACCTGTCTTGTATTTTAACCCTGACAGCCTCTCCGGTTCGGACTTGCATCAATGCTTGTTTTGGCTCTGAGGACGGCGGACACTGGCTGAATCTCCGGGCACTCGTCTGCTTCGGAGTCCATGTGGAGGGGTAGAGGAGCATCAAACGCAGCGAACTGAGCTCAGTCCGAAATGTGACATTTTTTAAATAATATTCAGCATCCCATCAAACCTGGCGACTGTGAATCCTTCTTTATACTAGATCACATTTGTTTACATCGATCAAGGTAGGTGCTGAACGTAGAATGCTGATTGATTTAGTCGTGGGGGTGGGGGAGTAGTGTGGACATCCGTGCGCCTGGTTTATTTAGAGGTCTGTGTTTTAAAGGTCCTGAAGAAGATCTGGTTTTATTTGGAATCCGGTTGCTGTGTCGTAAATAAGATAAGAGACGCATCAGTTGCAGTATTTGGGGGAGAAAAACGGCGATGTCTATGCACCAAATGCATAGGTGTGTGACGCGGAGCAGCTGTATGGACACATATGCTCTTGCTCTTAATGGTGCATTTAACAAAAAAAAAAAAAAACTCAACACAATCTGTTTAGGGCTCCAGTCGATGTTTTTTGCACATTTTTTTTTCTCACGGAGATAAAGGGGTCTGTGTCTTTTGGCTGCGCCTCCATTTTCATCACACACTGGGGGGGGAGGGGGGGAGGAAAAGGGGTTTCAGGGGTGTCAATCACTTCTCTATTCTCCAGCTTTGAGTTTGGATACCATTCCCTATTTTTGGATCACACACAGTCAAGCACCTCAATAACAATGGTTCATAGCTGCTGCTGTCCCCCCCACCCCCCTCAAACAAACACACTCTTCTGGAACCCCCAGGGACCCTCCCATGTGGCCTTTATTGTTAAGGGGGGGGTGGGGGGGGGTCAAGAGAAAAGGAAGGAAAAGAAAAGAAAAAGAGCTTACTCTAAATGTGTGATTGCATTTAGCTATTCTTGTAGGTCAGCTAAAACCTAAAGGGAGACACCTTGGGATGTGTTCCTCCCAGCTCTGCACATAAAAGTCTAATTTGACTGAGGCATTTTGTATGGAAATGGATGTCAGACTTTCTGTAAGACAATATATGACATATAAGCCTGTTGTCAGTGCAGAATTTGCTCTCTAAAAGCTCCTGGGTCTTTTTTTTTTTTTTACTGTGTTCTGTTTTTCCTCATGTATCAATATTCAGCTGAGTGGAGCTGTTTATTTTCAGACTGTGCATTCATCAGTTAGTTAGCTCCCTCTTGGGAAAAGATGACACGACCATGTCCTCTGGGCTGAAGCCATATGTACTCAGTACGGTTTACTACACAGTGTATTCATTCTCCCATTTTGCAACAATAGATTTTCATGTGTTTTATTGGAATTTGTATGTGATAACTCAAGGTAATGTATCAGATATCCATGAAGTAGTAAGAAAATGATACATGCTTTTTAAATTGATTTACTTTGTAGAAGTTGTTGCGCCGTGCATATGCACTCAGCCGCAATAGTCAACAATCTCCTTTTGCTTCAGTCTCAGCTGTAACTTGTTTGTGTCGGTCATTACCAACTTTGCACATACAGAGAGAAGTTCTGGCACATTTTTGTGCAAAATACTATAGATCAGTCAGACTGGTTAAAGAGCATCTCTGAGCATGAACTTAAAAGTCCTGTCGCTGTCCTCTTCCATCCATTTACAAACACAATTTCTGACTGGCTTCCTTTCAGCAATGGCTTTCTTCAAACCTGATTTGTGGATGTAACGTCAACATATTCTTCCACCTGAGCTATGGATCTCTGCATCTCCTCCAAGGTTATATGGGGCCTTGCATTTCACTGCATGTGGCGCTGAAACTCTTTTTGGGTTGGTCTTCAACAGCTTTGCACTAAGACTGAAATCTCCAATTAGCTCCAGTTATGTCCGATTGGACATCATGCATATGAGAACATACATTTTTAACTCATGTCACACATTCCCAGTGGATTTAGGTCTGGACATGGACTAGGCTATGATCTATGCCCTTCCATTGTATCTCTGGCTGAATGTTCAGAGCTGTTGTTCTGCTGGAAGGTAAACCTATGCCTTAGTGTCAAGTTTTTTGCCATCTATAATAAGTACGATAGTCTTTTTTGTTTGGCTCAATCCATCTTCATAGCTTCCCTGTCCCCACTGAATAAAAGCACTTCCACAGTGAGCTTGTTTCATTGTAAGCATAGTATGTACTGGATGATGTGTTGTATTAACTTTCTGCCACACTAAACATTTTGTGTTTTGAGCCAAAAAATTTCATTTTGGTCTCATCTGACTCCTTCTTTCACATGTTTGCTCATCCAACAGAAGGACTGTGGCAAAATGTAAATTGAACTTCTGATGATTTTATTTTAACAATGGCTTCCTTCTTGGCCATAATCCGTAAAGATTATCTTAACTGACCTCTGGATCTCTGCGGCTTCACCAGAGTTACCAAGAGTCTATCGACTGATTCTTTTATTAATGCTTTTGCCTGTCAGTTTAGATGGACATCTGTGTCTTTGTAGGTTTGCAGTTGTTTTACATTTTCAAATGATGGATTGAACAGAGCTGTCTGAGTTGTTCAGAGCTTGGAATATTCATTTATAACCTAACCCTGGTTTAAACCTCTCCATGCTATATTGCAACGTGTTCAGTTATAAAACTAGCCTTCACAAAACATCTGTATTTATTATGAGATAATATTACACACAGTGACTTCTGAAGGTGATCGACTGACTAGGGGAATCAGAGCACATGCTTAGGATTTTATCTATATATAGTTAGGAAAGAATTTATCATTTTCCATAAAATTCCAATAAACAGCATTCATGTATTATAAAGGAACCTGATGTGTAAAATGTCCCTTTTGCAAAGAACTGCTTGTATATGTGTTTTTATAAGGTCAGGTTGTTATATGTTGGAGCTTCGCTGCTTCATCTCTCATGTATGCATTTGTGTTCATGCCCCCACTCCCTCTTCCAACACACACACACACCCACGCACACCCCTGCACACGCACACACACGCTCATGCTCACGGCAAGTGGCTCACTCCAATTCCTCCTCCGAGCATCCGGCTGTTCCTCACCCCTCCTGCTTCTCTGATCACTATCGTGCTCTCAAACTCAATCTGATCCCCTCTCACCCCCACCACTAGCCCACCACTCATCCTCTTTCCGGATGTCAATCTATAATTGAAGATACTTAATCATATCGCAGTGAAGCAGAACACATGACACCGGAGCTATGCATGCTCGGGGTACACTTTTTTGCGTGCCTTCACATCCGACCGGCAATCCCATACAGTATCTGTTATGATAGAAGAGGAGGGAGAGAGTGGGAGGGTGGACGTGTAACACTGGCTCTGCTAATTGCAGAGTCAATTAGCATATGGTCTTGCTGTAAGCCCAGTCACATGATAATGAGGCATAATTAGGGGGACCAGAGATCTTTGAGGAGGCAGGGGATGAATATGTGCACTGACAGTTTCCATAAAATGGCTCCCAAGAGGTTGGAAATATCTCATTCTTTTTAAGCGTGCATTTAATCATCTGTTGCTTTTCTCCTTTCTCAATTTCTTTTTACTGAACCTTATTTTCCAGGATCCTTCTACATTTAAAAGCAGCTTTGCATCCAAATGTTACAAAACTCAGCAATTATGTCTTGGTCTAAAAAGAAAAAAAATCCATGGGAAACGACCACATTTGCTCACACCTACATTCATTTTAAAAGCACCAGTTAACCAAGTGAGCATATTTTGGGAATGTGGGAGGAAACAGTAGTACTCAGAGGAAACCTACGTATGCAGAGTGTAAAAACTGCACATGAGCCTGGAACAATCGGCAGCCTAAACTTCTGTATTAAGATTTCATCTGTTTTTATTTACCTTAAGATTATTAAAAGTACAATTACGCACCTTTAGATGAGTGTAGTTATGTCTTCAAAATTAAACAAAGACTCACAATGGCTCAGACTTTAGTGGGTAGTCTACTGCCACATTTTCTCATCTGTACTCTCCCCTTTGCTTCTTATTTTGAACTTTTGTGAATGTCACTGGCTGCTGCGAAGGACAAAAGAAGAGCTAACTGTTTTCAGTACCAAGATACACATTTGCATTCGCTCTGGAAAAGTCAGTCTTCTAATACAGAAACTGAAATGATAAAAAAATAACAATAAAACAAAATTTGACAAGGGATTAAAACGAAAACAAAAGATAATGAGAGTAAAAAATGCTAAGAGATTTTTCTGATTTAATTTCCACTAACGATACCTTAGAATTTTAAATAATTATGAACCAATCCTAACTTATGACAGACAGAGTTCCGTAGTGATATAGCACAAAAGTACAAGGAGAAATTTTAACTTGTTAGAACAGTTATGCAGGAATTTTAATTTGCTTGTCCGTTTGGATATTCAAGATAAAAATAACTTATCTGAGACAAAAATCAACCTGAGAGTAGTTTATGTGGCCTAAGACAGCAGCAAAACAAACAATTTCTCTATTTAAATACAAATCTTTATTCTGCCATTGTTCTGTCTAGGTGTGAGCCTCTATGCTCTCAGTGTGATAACATTATAAACACATTTGATCGTGGTTATGGTATGTAGGGTATATTATTAAAAATATATTGTATAACCCAAAACATTGGTTTTACTGTTGTTTTTTTTATTGCTTATGTAGTTTGTCATATAGTTTTAAAACACTATAACAATAGTGATAGATTTTCCCTTTTGTTTCCTGCAAAAGAAAAACTGTCCAAACTGCAGAGTTCAGCTTTTTTGTAATATGGAAAATATTTGGTAACCACCATGGCACAGCAACATGTTGGGGAGGGGCAATATAAAATCTTGGGATACTTTGATGTAATATCAAGTCTAAACTGAAAGCCATCTTGTGTTTACATCTATTGCATGAAGGTTATCATAGTGAAGGCTTGTTTCTATATATCTTAACTTCTAGGAGACAAATGTTTAGGATATTTCTACAATGATCTGTCTTTGTGTGTTTTTATTTCGGCATAAAGACAAAAGATAACTTCCTTCAACAGGCAGAATCATTAAAAGGTCCCCGTTCTCCAAAAGTAGCTAATGTGTACTGCGGAAAATTATTTGGAGAAACCCCCAGAAAGATTATAATGGAAGCCTGGGAGTTATTACATACACTGTAGATACTGCTCTTCATTTAATGAATCATTTTGGAGCAATTAGCAGGGAGCATTTATTAAATTGGTTTGAGTAAATTAGACATTTTTATAATTAATCATCCCTCAATGGCTGTTTCACTCAGAAAGCGAACTAGACATGTTTCTTTTGAATGATGATTCAGAGGCAGTAAAGAAAACTTCACTCCTGGAAGAAGTAAAAAAAAAGCTTAGCATAAAATTGACAATCTCAATTTATTTATGATTAATTTGTGAACTAATAAATTGTCCCTACATCTGAGTAAGTGCCGGTCCGGTCGAATACTTGCACATTTTAGAAACTCTGACAATTTGTGTGTTGCTGAAATAATCTGGCCAAAACTGCTGCAGAACAGAAAGACACAAAGCAAGTCGTTAAAATGCAATAATCGTTCTGATCGTTAACACAGTAATTAGACAGCATCTGGCTGTGTGTTGCGTCTGATAATTATAGGAGTCTGTAATTGTTCTGGACCGCTTGACTCATCGCCTGCCCCCCACCCTACCCCCCATCCTTCTCTGTCCTGCCTGGAGCTTGTCTGAATGACTGCAGTGCTGCACATTTGTCCTCTCACGCCTGTATTCCTGTTCAGTGCTGCAAAGAATGCATGCTGCATTCGCGAGACAATGGGGATTTGTGTTTCAACCATGCATATTGTCCTCATGAGGACATATAATGCATGCAACCAAGCTGAATGTCAAACCTGCATGCCAACAGAGGCATGATGGACATGCATGCAGCACGCATGCAAGCTTGCAACCTTGTGAGGTGCAGAATAAAGGAGCTCAGTGCCGCCCGGCTGTTTGCACTTGCAGCAGAACTGGCTGGAGCTGGATCGTTCCTGAATTACATAAGAAAAAGAACGAATAAAGGCAAGGAAGTGGAGGAGGAGGAAGGACCACAAGGATCAAAGATGGAAGGAAGGGGAAGATGAAGAGTGTTTAGAGTTCTTTTTTAAACGAGTAGTGTTTTGAAGGAAGGAGGGGCATGGAAGTCTAGCAGAACAGAGAATTTGAAATGGAGAACAGAAATGGCGACAGAAAGGAACATGTACGGCGAGGCAGAATGCCGTCGAGGATGAGCGGGCTAGAGTATCCCTCCTTTTCACATGACTCACTAATATGAAAGAAATATGAGCTCTTTAGTAGCATATGTGCTGCATGTGCATGTCACGCTAAACATGTGGGATTTTACACATGCATGTGCAGCTGATGGCGTTCATGTGACCGCGTGTGTGTGGCCTGTGGTGGCTTCCGGCTCACAGGTTCTGCCAAGTCCCACTCAAAAGGCAGCCAGTGCAACCATCTGTGCAAGAGGGAGTGATGGGACAGGAGAACGAGTGAGTGGAAAAGCCACTAGTGTGCAGGACGCAAGCCTCAGCTTCTTGTTGTGCATCCGTCTTGACTACGTGGCTTTATTGCCTCTGTCATTGGAGCGAGACAAAGAAGGTGATGAAGATACAATAAGGACGGAGTGAGTTTTTCCCAAATTCTGTCCATTGCTGCTCTATCTCTGTAATTTAGAGACAAGAAAAATTAATCAGATGTGATGTGCCACATATATTTTGTTGTGCATAAATCTGTGCTTAAAAGCTTTGACTATTGATGGATTAATAATAATTGGTTTTGAGTTGATGCAGTATTGCAGAAAGGCGACAGAAGGAAAAGGGGAAGTTTTGACCCTTAAATGATCATAACGTACACAAACACATGCATGCAACTTGCACTGTTAGGCCTGCTGGGGCTTCCTGGGAAGTTCACTTGAAAACAACAGCTGCCTGCTCAAAATAGATGTAGGGGTACAAATAGCTAATGCTTATAAATAAATATGGAGGAGTTGAACTGCTGTGGAAGTAATAAAGAAGAATTTCAATGAAGCCATTAAGTCACAAAGTAGAAATCTAACCTTTGAACCAGTTTTTTTTTTTTTTCAACTGTGGAAGTGCATTTCAAAAATATTACAATATGGTTTCATGATTTGACCACAGAAGATATGTAAAGACACTCGCCATGCCACCCAGCAGGATGTACCAGTAAAGATGTGCTGTTACAGAAGACACAGTTCTCATTGACTAAATAGATTGTTCAAGGTAAAAACAACAGACGGTCTTTTGAGGGGTTTTTTCACATAGAAATATAATAAAGTAAAAGTTTAAATTCTTGTACGATTTGCCTTGTAAAACCATGAGTGATGAATTTAATTTAACCTTTATTGCACATTACTAGCCATACTACATTTACAACTGGCTTACAGTTTCTTGTAGTTTAGTAAATCAGCCAATCACATGCCTGCAAGGCAATGCATTTAGGCATCTGGATGTGGTGAAGATTTTTTAAAACCCAGCGTCTGGATGAAAGGGAAAGCGGATTTAATGAATGTGGCATGGTTGTTGGTGCCAGACAGGCTGGTTCGAATGTTTCATAAACTGCTTGTCTGCCGGGATTGCTAGGCACAACCGTGTTTTGGGTTTCCATAGAATGGTCTGAAAGAGAGGAAAATATCCAGAAAACAGCAGGTGGCCTTATGGGTGTCAAATGAAGATGAGAATGGACAGAGTGGAAATGTAAGTGTAGCTCAAATAACCACAGATTACAACCAAGGTATTCAGATTCACATCTATGAATTCACAACATGTAAAAACAGATGGGCAACAGGAGCAGAAGAGCAAACCCATTTTTCTAAAAACAGGAAATGGGGGGCTAAATTTATATATTATTACTTGATTTATAGTAACAGATTAAAAAACACTGGGTGGCCTAATGAGTCTAAATTGTAGCTGTACCATTCAGATGGTACAGAACTTGGGGAGGAAAACAACATGTAAGAATTCATCCATTTTGATGTGTATCAACAGTTCAGGCTAGTGGCGGTGGTATAATGGTGTAGTGGATATTTGTTTTGCACACTTTGGGCCCCTTGTTACCAACTAACCATTCTTTAGACATCAAAGAGGTTTCTTGAACATGGTGGTGTGCTCATTGTATTCTGTGTCCTTCAACTTGGCCAGATCTTAAAGAAAAGGGAGATCCACATAATTGGTGTGAAGCCAACAAATCTGCAGCAACTGTAAATGGTGTGTACTTGTATGGCACTTTCCAGAGCATCACACTGCATTCAGTCACATACACATTCACACACTGATTGTGCCATCCAGGGCAGAGCAAGGCACAGTAAAGGCAGATGAATTATGCAAAGGACGGGGATCAACCCAGCAACCAACTGATTGTGGGACAAACTCCTACAACTATCGCTATCCTGTGTGTTGCTATCATATCCATAGGGTCAAAAATCTCAGACATCTTGATAAAACATTGATATACCTTGAAGAATTGAGTCAGACCTGAAGGAAAAAGTGGGTCCAAATCAGTACTATCAAAATATACTTCATGTAGAGGCTGGTATTGCACAAGTATTTGTTTCACCCCGGTTTTGTAATTTTGGGATTTGCCTTCTTCGTGCAGTCTCCCCATTATAACAAAGTATTAGTCTGTATAAGTGACATGCAGGCCTGCATGTGTGACCAGACTGTTTATATGATCCTGAAACCCTCCCAGCAGTCTGCCTGCGTATCCCACTCTGACTCACTGAAACTGGGAGTGGGAATATGAAGCTCGGGATATCCAATGTCCTATGTGGTATGCAAATACTGCAGTAGTCTGTTACATTTCTTTGACATGAGAAATTACATTTCTCTTGTAAAACAATTGAGATGAAGCAATTGTTTGCTTCATCTCCCTGAAGCAAACAATTGAAAGTTTATCTACAAGCATAGAAAAGAGCAGAAAGCACATTTTGAAAGCTGACTGTTTAGCTCACAAAGAATGCCAGGACACTTTGCGACAGCAACCTGCCAAGAGGATATGTTCATCTGTCTGGTGTTGTGGTGCTGTTCAACACACATCAGCCTTCTACAAAACACACAGTGTGTCAGGTGAGACGGCAGCACAGATCTTCTCTGCAAAGCCAACAATTAAATGGAAAAACTCAGTATGTGTGTGAATGTGTGTGGTATGAACAATAATACTGACAGAGGGCAAAATGGTAGATTGACAGCACTGATGTTGCACACTTCAAAAAGTACTAACAAGTACTCTTATTTTTGCTCGAGGTGCAGTGTTCTTGTGTGTAGTGCATTATGCAGCGTCTCACACCTTGCAAGAAGCCTGATAGTGAGTCACAATTTTTTCAGTGTATCTGTATTTTTTTCATGGAAATATTTATGAAGTTGCAGCTCTTGTTTTCCCAGTGTTGTAGCTGCTCATACTCCAGTCTTACATGGTGAACAGGCTGAAGCCAGCAGATCTGAGCTCCGCTTGCACTCTAAGAGTTGCTATTTTTGCCTAAAGCTGTAAAAACATTTTAAAAGAAAAATGGCCAAACCTGCCACCGGTGAAACAGAATGCGTTGTTTGTTTGTGTGTTCAGAGAAGCTTCAGTCATTCACCCAGCATAAACTTTGGTCCTTTGTTCCATTTCTAAAACACAGCAGAGGCCGATTGTCTGCTTTGTTTCAAGGACAGACGATTGCTGCGGGAATGACTGACGGCTCAGCTTTAATGGCTCACCAACATTTGTGACTCATGACCCTTTTCCTTTCTCCACTTTCTGCCCTCATGCTCTGCATCATCTTCCTGTCCATCCTCACTTCTGTTCACCTCTCAAAGATGGCGTTCCCACATGTGGTCCTCCTGCTGCTGGCTGTTACTTATGCCCACGGTCAGATTCCGGCCGACTCCGAGGCTCTCCCGAGAGGCTGCGGCTGGGGTCTCGTGCGACCCTACACTCTCCTGTGCGACCTGGAATCCATCTGGGGCGTAGCTGTCGAATCTGTGGCTGCCGGTGGGACGCTGGCGGTCATCCTACTCGCTCTGGTCCTGCTGTGTCGTCTGCGCCACATCAGTGAAGCAGAGAAGCGCAGTGGTGTAGGGCCCATACTCCTCCTGCTCCTTGGGATACTTGGCTTGTTCGGCCTCAGTTTTGCCTACCTGATCGAGCAGGATGAGTCTCTCTGTCTGATCCGTAGGGCTTTGTGGGGTCTCCTTTTTGCTGTCTGCTTCTCCTGCCTGTTGGTCCAGGGGGTTCGTCTACGCAGGCTCGGCCGAGAACGCCGAAGCCCCGGTGGATGTGCTCTAACAGGTCTGGCATTAGGTCTGAGTGCCGTGCAGGGCATCATTGCCGCTGAGTGGCTACTTCTGACCGTGCTGAGGGAAGGTAGAGCAGCCTGTCAGTACATGCCTTTGGACTTCTCATTAGCCTGCAGCTACGTGCTAGCCCTGCTTCTCGCTGCGCTTACTGCAGCCTCCTTGGCCCTGTGTGGAAAAACACGTCAATGGCGCTGCAATGCTGTCTGGCTGCTGGTGACGTGCCTGCTGTCATTGCTGCTGTGGGTAGCCTGGGTGGGCTTCTACCTGTATGGTAATGACTGGCTCGGCAGGTCCCCACAGTGGAACGACCCCGCACTGGCAATAGCTTTGGTGGCTCAGGGCTGGCTCCTACTGATCTTCCATGCTATTCCCGAATCCCACATCTGCTTGAGACCCCCACCGCAACCCACCGCCCCAGACTACTTTGACACATCCCAGAACTCAACACGTATGAGGGAGACAAGCTTTGATGAAGACATCCCTCTGTCTCACCGGCAGTTTGTGGAGAACCAGGGCTATGGATACAATGACGAGAACACAGCAGGTACACCACCGTTCAATATTCTAGAGAGCATCATTTGTGTGGGCAGCTTGTAGGATGAATGTAGGCCAAAATGAAAAATGAAACTCCAGGAAAGGTTTGCCTGAGAGCCTAGAAATAGGTGATGGAGGAAAATTTCTGTTGCGTAGGAAGTGTTTCAGGAGGAAAAGCAAAGTGGTGAGTCAAAATGAGTAATCTGTGTTCCCCTCTTAGGCTTGAGGAGCGGTGGCAGTGCCGGCCAACACAACAGCAACACGGGTGCCAGGCCCAGTGCTCCCTTCCGCAGTAACGTCTACCAGCCCACAGAGATGACCATGATCCTGAACGGGGGAGCGGTGAGTACATCTTCCCAGTCACAGGTACACGCCGCTTACACGCCGCTGTTACACTCCATCACGCCGACCAGACTGCATGTACGTTAGTTCCTTATGGATCATGCATCATTGCACAAGGAGAGAGAAGTGTGTGCTTGCATGCTTATGTCTCTGCAAATGCATGGACTGGTTTGGTTACTCATCACTCAAACTCACAAAGTGATTTGTGTGAATGATTGTGAGGGAGCCTCAATGTCTTTAACTCGCCCATAAATTGTATTTATTTGTTGAGTGATGCAACTGCCTGCTGGACTGTAATGTCAAGAGGAGTGTACATTCTGGCTGGCATTCTGTAAAGTCCAAAATTATTCATACCCCAGCAGGTTTAGGTACAGAGAAATCTTTTCATTTTAAACACGTTTCTTTTTACTTGAATAAAAAGAATTTGGATTGGCCCAGTCAGAGAGCAGATTTATTTTTTGACAAAGAATCTGTGGTAAGAACTAAAGATTAGGGTGAAGGCAAGGATCCCTTCCAATCTCAAAGACTTGGAGCTCATCACCAAAGATAAATTGTCAAAACACTAGTGGAAATAATACAAAACGTCAGTCCACAGTTATAAGAAGGATTTGATAGCTAAGGATTTGAAAACTTTCACAAGCAATATTTTGACAAAATATATATGACAGCTTTATATTTTATGACATTTAAACTCCTCTTGCTTTGCTTATTCTTTGAGAAATACCTGTCTCATTTCCTATCAGAACCCAAGTTCTTGGTTGAAGAAAATAATTTAAAATCCAAATCTGTCAGTGGTTTGAATAATTTGGGATTTAACATAACTAAAATCCCACTTTAGTAGCCTAACTATTGTTTAACTAGTTTATATTATATTACTGATTAATGCAATAGGACTATTGATTTTACTGATTTAACCTGCTTTGCATCAAAGAATATAAATGCATGTTTGCTAACAAATATTTTGTGATGTGCAAAAAAGAAAAAAGAAAATCACATCTTAAATATATAGAAAATTCAAAAACAAAGATTGCATTCAACATACCTTTAGTTAAACCCAAATATTCTTCAGTCTGGAGGCAAAGTTCCCATATAAAACTTTAAGCTAGTGTAAAAAACCAGGGGAAATATAGCATTTTGCAATGGAGCTAACCCTTTTAGCAAAACATATTGATTACATGATGTTTCCAGGCTGTTTATCATTTACACAACAATTTTATTTCATCCACAGGTGCCCTCTGCCCCTCCAACATACACTGGCAGGCAGCTGTGGTGAACGAGAGGAAAGACGATGTTTGATGGAAAATGGCAAGAAGAAGAGGACGGAGAGAGGAAGGGGTCCAGGATTGTTTGAGTGGGGCAGGCAACTAGTTGGACTGGACTTTAGGCTTGGGTGCCTGCAGGGCTCTTTCATGTACAGACTTTATCACTGACTGTGTGCCAAACAATTATGGAATGAATGTGAGTGAGACTGAGAGAGTGCCGCATATGGAGGACAGAGCTAAAACTTTTCTAATCAATAAATATTTATGGAAGAGTTGCAAAACTTGAACTGAAATGGGTCCAGTATGATAGTGGCCAAACAGAACTCACAATATTATCTGAAATTATTATTATTATTATTATTACAATACATTATTCCTCATTTTTGGTATGACTGGTTCCGTTGACACTCCAGTACTACAGGCATCTTTGAAAACTGTGAAAGCAAACTTCATCCTGTTCTAGCTCTTATCCTGTCAGGTGCAATGTTTTTCTGCTTTACGGTGCTGGCATTGAAGCGGAAACCTTTAACTCTGTCCTCCATCCATTCACACTGTAAGGTTTGAGCCAGAGTGCCACTCTCTTAAAAACAAGTCACCCTCTGTTGGTGTCTATATACGGGAATGAGTGTGTTTGTGTGATCTGTACAGCTCTCACACTCCAAACCCTCCTCCTCCTTTGGACTGTTAGCCCTGGCCTTTTTCCCTCCTCTTCCCTGCACTGTCTGTGACTACAACACATAACTCTCCTCACCTTGCGTCATCATCCCACTTGCATGGACACATAGCGAATACAAACTGTGAAGCCTGAATATAAAGGGGACAGTGACATGAAGTGAGCACAGACACAACAAAAGTAAATCTGGAGGAACTGACCCATCATGCTGCTATAGAACCGCTACTAGAGATTTGAAAAAAAAAAAAAAAAAGCAGAGCGGATCGTGATTGGACAAGAAAAGCGTCAGTCGTCAGCAGGGGAGGTGCAGCTTTGGGAATCTGGGTCAGACTTCTGCACTCTCCACGCATCTCTGGTGGCCAGTGGCGGATAGAAGCAGCCAGGAGAAACCGTCACATTAGATCAGCAGGAAGCGGAGCGAGGAAATGAATCGGCCTCTTGCTCCCGGTTCCTCTGTCTGTGTTTGTGTGCATACTGTATGTGAGTTTTGTGATTTTGTGAGGGCTCACAAGTTGTTTTCTGGTGCTAAAATTCTTTGCAGTGAGTAATAGAAATGACAGGAACAACACCGGTGTGGATCCACTCGTCAAAGAACAAGTGGCAGACTATATTTAGAGCTGCTTCTGCTGTGTGGAGATCTTCTGGAGTCTCAGAGAGATCAGGTTTACACTGTGTGGTGGAAAGAAGAGGATCAAATGCAGGAGAAGAAGATGCAGGAGGGGGCATATAGAGAGGGATGGTGTTGAGGCCAGATCTTCTTCAGTCACTCTCAAATCTATATGAGAAAAAAGACCTTCCAGTCTCTATGTGTGCATGATGTGGGAGCCTCTCCTCCTCCTCCTCCTCCTCTTCTTCCTCACCTCCTCCCTGTCTCTCATAGCTTCCTATGCCAAGAAGGACTCCATGTTTCACTGGAGTCTCTGTTTTACACGCTTTCCCTACATCGTGACACCAGCTCTCTGTTTCACCTGAGAAACTATGTACATAGTAGTGCTGTAATGCTTTGCTTGCTTGTTTACGTTTTTTTCTCCTTTTCATTTTAAAACTAGGCTGAGTTTAGACACCAGTCATGCACTGGAGAACGGATTTTAATTTGGATTAACTTGCCTGCTTTGTGTTCATGCTCTGCCTTGTTTTCATATGCTTTTATTTTTCTCTTGCTGGTGTCTTTAAAAAATTTTTTTAGCTAGAGTTTCGAAAATGTTTTTGCCAACGCTAGATGTGCTTTTATTTTTTTCCTTTTGGACTATTGTTCATGAATATTTTGCGATTCATTTAAAGGGATTTATGTTGGTTGTACCTATTGATCACTGTTTTTATTTTCAGAAAAAAATGACAGTAGCTGTGAATAACTTTGGCACTTCATGCAGTAAACAAAGACTATTTTTATGAAACTCAGAGCAGAGCAGGGTGGGTTGACCACACTAAATAATATAGTCCCTTGCAGAAGTATTTTTATTCCCTGAACATTTTTCACAGTTTGTCACAATGCAACCATAAACTTAAACATATTTTATTGTCAAATCCTAGCATCTAACAGACCAACAGAAAGCAAAGACAACTGAGATGGGGAAAGATAAATGTTATTAATTATATTTTTATGAAAGAGTTACAAAAACTGTAAATAGTGGCATGCATTTGCATACATGAGTCAGGGTTGGGTTAGTCTTTTGGAGCCTCTATGATTTTTCTCTGTTATTCTATGTCCACAGAATGACACAGTGCTGTGTTTCACAGTGGAAATGGTGTGTTCAAGGTGATCTCCGGTATTAGTTTTCCACTATATTCAGCATTTTCCATGTGGGTTTAAAATCTCTATTTTAGTCTAATCTCTTCTGATAAGACTAATTGTCTTTTTTTTCTTGTCAGTTTTCAATAAAGGCCAACAAATTCTGTCACCTGAGTCGAGGATCTCTGCAGAATCTGCAGAGTAACAATATGATATTGTTTAAAAACCTATAATTGATCAGTGAGCTATCTGGTGCATTCCCGTTATGAGATCTTCACAAAACAGCAGATCTTATATTTACTTTATATTGGACTCTTAATTTGGTGGATTCTGCACTCGACTTTTTTTAGGGAGTGCTAACTACAAATGTATGCAACATCTTTCTGAATTTTATTTGTGAAATAATTTGAAAGCCATGCATCATCATGCATTGCTTTTAAACTTAGCACTACTTTGTGTTTGTCTGTCAGATAAAATCCCAAATGGAATACATAAATGTTTGTGGTTGTAATGTGAAAGTTCAGGAAGTATAAATAACTTTGCGAGGCACTGTAAGATCACCAAAAGCCATGGTAGTGATATCTGAACTTGCATCAGCCCTGAGCTAAGAAAAGTTTGGGGGGTTAGCCCCTGACTGCTGCTGTACGTTTATGTCTCAAACTCTGGCTACTCTAAAACAGGACAACTACTTGCAGGCCAGCTTCATACCCAGACACAGCTTGTCCTCTCAGCCTGAGCCGTGTCTGGGCCAATGCTGGTCAGAAACAGATCAGTGCAAGGAGAAGAGTCCTCAGGGGTTTTCATGGTCACCAGTACATTTCTCACAATCGAGGAGGGATGTTTGAGTTCTCGTGATGTTTTCACTCGGTGTGGATTACAAAAAAAGGAATAACAACATGTTGTGACTTTGTAGATTTTGCACTCGTCAACTACCTATCTGTGCATGCTTAATCACCATTTCTACATATAAGATCTTTCTCAGACGTACTTTTCAATACTAACTATTTATGTAATGGTCATGTGACAGCAATCATAATTTCAGTGTATATCAGAAGACACACTTAATGTCTGTGCTTTGGAAAACACAAAAGCTAGCTGCTTGTTGTGAAGTAAAGAGATTAAAATCAGAGGATGGTCCAACATAGAGTGATTCCCGATGAAGGAAACTACATGCCATCTTCAGTGGACCTAAGAATACTTTCCTCTGCTTGGGTTTGAAGACTTAAAGGTTTTAAAAAAAAAGAGAATCGTCTGACTGATATTGTCTCTGTGTTACAAATCAAGTAGACTGTGGTGAAATTTGCACAAAACATCTATGTTGAGTTTGTTGTCCCTGGGCAGCCTATCTGAACAACGCCCCACCCTCCCGGGCTTTCCTCTCCCGATCCTTCTTGCCTTCAGACTGTTCCAGCAGGGCAGCTGACAGGGGCAGTATTGGTTTTCACAGCTATGACTGTGCAGTGACGAGGCATGCATATGTATAGAAACTTGATTTCTTGATTAGAAAAAAAAAGAGAAAAAAAAAATAAAGCAGTTAACTCTGTTGTTTCTGTAACCGATTCAGGACGAAAAAAGTTCAATAAAAGTGTCATGTTTGTAGTGAACTTTTACTTGGATATAGTGTTTTATTCTTGTAAATTGTAATTGTTTCGAAAAGTGTAAAAGAAGAAAAGCCAAGTTAATGTTGAACTTTGGGAGGAAAGTAAAAATTGCAGTTTTTTTAAAGAAACGTAAACTATTAAAAGGTGATTTAAAAAAGAAAGAAACATCGTCTATCTTTGTGGATACAGTTTATAAAGCTAAACCTGTTGTTTTATAACAGTAGTTACACATTTTTAAAAGGAGTATGACATTTTGTATAATAAGTTTGGCTTATTACTTCATGTTTTGTATTATTTTCAGCTCCTAGGTGCCATGCATACGCAGCATCTTGATGTCCAAAAAAGCTATAAAATATATCCATATATGAATTAGAGTATTAGATATTGTCCCACATAACAAGTAGATAAAATGGTTATTTCTTCATACTTGTACGCAATAATTTTAACTTTCACCTCTCGCCTGGAAACCAGACCCACTTGATCTTTAGTTATGCAGAGTTGACCTTGTGTCGCTTCAACTCCAGCACCATGGGATATAGTTTCAGTCTGATCCACTGATGCCAGTTTCTCTAGAGCTGGGTATCAGATGTCCCCAGAATAAAATGGGTGGTTTTATCAGCTTACCCAGTGGCAGCTGTCTACCATCTACCCAGATAGCTACTGCAGGAAGACGAATGTAGATCCTCTAAAGGCCACACTTTATCAGAGAAGGCAAGGATCGAGAGATCCTCCCATCACGGGACCGCGGAGCATCCTCTCAGGTATGTTCAGTTTGTGGGGCGGTGAACATGTGCCAGAAGAGCACTTACTGCATGTAGCATTTCAGGTTAATTTGCAGTCTGGACAGTAGGCTAACAGCTCAGACAATTTTCGTTTTCAATGAAGGAGATCAAGGAAGTGAAAAGTCCGTCGAGCATCATGTAGGGCAGTGTTTTTCCCCAAGGCACAATGCCCTGCATGTTTTAGATGTTTCCCTGCTTCAACACACACCATTCAGATGATTGGAGTTCAGCAAAAGCCTGTTAATCAGCCATCAATTGAAATCATGTGTGCTGAAGCTGGG
>CAEGAE010009777.1:0-38810 GCA_903067095.1 Girardinus metallicus
ATATATATATACTCCTTTACAGTTACGATGTAGATGGTGGCAGCCACAGTAAAACCTTCCCAATTACTTACATTCAAGGGAATGTCACAAGTTTGAAAACAAAACCACAGCTTCCTTGATCAGCTACATTTCTTACATATAGTTCTTCTCTTTTTAATCACAGAAAGTCGACACAGCCCACGATGACAGTAGAAAAAGTCTCCTACCTTGACTGTCGGCGCTGCAGCAGCTGAGAATAAGACCGAAAGACGCAGCAGAATAAAGCAGAGAATGCTTTCACCTTCACTTTAGGACAGGACGCCTGCTTGTCATTTATGGAGAGCCATTTGAGCCGAAATTGAATGCGTAATTAAGGAAATAAATAAATGAGCAATTGGCATCTTTATTCCTATTTACCAATCAATCAAATTTTGTTTGAATAACACCTTTCAGCAACGAGGCATTTCAAAGTGCTTTCATCACAAAAACACTAAAATACAAAGTCATAGTACACACAGTCAACAACATTACATTTTAAGGGCATTACACATCAGATTATTGATGAATGCAGTGTTTCCCAACCCTGGTCCTCAAGGCACACTGCCCTGCATGTTTTAGGGATTTCCTTGCTTAAGTCCAGCTGATTTCAATTGATGACTGATTAACAGACGTTTGTTGAACTACAATCAGTTGAATCAGGCACACTACAGCAGGGAAACCTCTAAAACATGTAGGACAGTGTACCTTGAGGATCAAGTTTGGGAAACACTGGATTAATGTTTCATGATTATGTTTCAAAATCAACTCTAAACAGGTGGGTTTTTAGTCTTGATTTAAAGGCACTCAGTGTTTCAGCTGTTTTACAGTTTTCTGGAAGTTTGTTACAGATTTGTGGTGCATAGAAGCTGAATGCTGCTTCTCCATGTTTGGTTCTGGTTCTGATGCAGAGCAGAACCAGAACCAGAAGACCTGAGGGGTCTAGATGGTTGGTACAGCAACAGCAGATCTTTAATGTATTGTGGTGCTAAACCGTTCAGTGATTTATAAACTAACAACAGTATTTTAAAGTCTTTTCTCTGAGCTACAGGGAGCCAGTGGAGGGACTTTAAAACTGGGGTTATGTGCTCTATCTTCCTCTAGTCAGAACATCAGTGTTCTATATCAGCTGCAGCTGGAGGATTGATATTTTAGGCAGACCTGAGAAGACACTGTTACAGTAAACAGTGCAACAAAAGATAAATGCATGGATGAGTTTCTCTAGATCTCGCTGAGACATAAGTCCTCTAATCCTGGAGATGTTCTTCAGGTGATAGAAGGCCGACTTTGTAACTCTCTTTATGTGGCTCTGAATGTTCAAGTCAGAGTTCATCAGTAGTCCCAGGTTTCGAGCCTGATTGCTGGTTTTTAGTTGTATTAACTGAAGCTGTGCATTGACTCTAGACCTATAACTCTAGATCGTTCCTCTTAGGTCCAAAGATAACTTCAGTTTTGTTTTTATTCAGCTGGGGAAAGTTTTGGCACATCCACACATTGCTCTGTTCATCTATTCAGTGATTGGATGGATTCAGAGTCTCCTGGTGACATCTTAATGTAGATATGGTAGCTAACCATTTTTTCCGTCATAATTGAGTCAGCGGGAGCATATAGATATTGTACTAGAGAGGTCCTAGGATTGAACCTTGGGATACCCCACATGTGACTTCTGTCTGAGAAATTTCCTATTGAAACAACGAAGTCCCTGTTCTTTACGTAAGATTTAAACAAGTTGAGTTCTAGACCAGAGAGTCAACCCAACTCTCCAGTCTTTTGTCTGAGCCAAAAGGCTTGTCGGCCTTTTGGCTCAGACAGCGGTCCCCTCCATTGGGTGGTGATAGCGGTAGTCTTTGTGACTTGGCTGTTACCACTGATTCAGAAGTTCAGTAAACTTTGTCCTTGGTAGAGATTTTGACCGCTAAGTAGTGGAAACAAATCTCTTCCTTTTAGTTTTGTATATATTTGTATATTTGGTTTTAGTTATTTATTGGTTCTTAATAAAGGTTTTAGCCTTTAACTAGTGGTGCCTCCACCATGGCGGCTACCCATGCCAGCATGCGGAGGCACCACAGCGTTCGCTTTCTATTTAAAGAACAAGGTAAATCAACAGGTTAATCGAGATTGGACTTTTCAAGAAAATTAAATCAGCAAAAGCTGAAGTTTCGGCCAGATGACCTAAACTGTATCCTCACCCTGCCTTTCAACAGAGGATACGATGTAAGATTTTGTTCCAGTGTTTTATTTATCGTACTGCTCCGAGACACCATCTGTTTTGCGAGAGACAGAAACATTCGGCTGATATCCTAAATTTAGATTTTGAGAAAGCTTTTGATCGGGTCTCGCACCAGGACCTCTTCCAGGTACTGCAAAAAATGGGTTTTCCTGGAAGGTTCGTAGCGTGGGTGGGCCTGCTGTAACCGAGAGACCTCCAGCAGATTTCTGGTTCATGGGTTTCTGACAAAAGCAGTGAAAGTGAACTGCGGTGTCCGTCAGGGTTGTCCAATATCTGCCCTTCTCTATGTGACCTGCATCGAGCCGCTGGCGCAGGTCTTGAGAAGGGACCCACTATAACGGGGAGTGGAGGGCAGGTGGCGAAATGTCTTTTATATATGGATGATTTTAATATTTTATGTACAGATCTTTTATCGGTAGATAGAGTGTTCCAATTAACAGACTGGTTTGGAAAATCATCAGGTTCAAAACTAAACAAAGAAAAAACAAAAGCACAATTTTACGGACCATGGAAGAATAGTGACAAAACAGGATTACAGTTTCAGGTGACACAGGAAGAACTAAAAATACTGGGTGTGAAATTTGATAAAAATGGGGAAGGAAAGACAAGCTGGACAGAAAAAATATTAAGAGTAAAACAGCGACTGGGATTCTGGGGACTGAGAAATTTAACAATAGAGGGGAAGATTTTCTACCTATTTAAAGGAGATCAAAATTAAACCTTTAGATCTATGGGACACAAAACCTTCTTCAGTTTCACAGCGGCTGTGAGTTTGTTGCTTTTTCTCAGTGTTTTCTTTAGCTTTGCTATGCTAAGGTCACACTCTTGTTACTGAATGCATCACGCCCAAAGAAACATGTTTCCCTTATTTATATTTAAATGTTGTTACTGTAAGCAAAGAAGATTTAAAGTCAAATCTCTTGTTTGTGTGCGCAAAATGAGTTAAAGCAGGTGTGTCGGAAAGAGTAGCTTGCTGCTATTTTTCATCATTCTGAATGTTTATTTACTTTCGTCAAGCTCTTTATTTTTTTATTTTTATTTCTTTTACCACAAATAAGGAACCTGCTACTAATACCTCAATTCAGTCATTTCTGGATTTTGAACAAAATCGTAGCCTGTTTACGTCGGAGAGGAACTTATAACTTTCCAAATTTTGCTAATAATGGATTATTTTAGTGACATCACACGTCGCTAAGAACGACTAATTTTTCACGTTGCTTTTAAGGTAAGTCCTAAAAAAGTGAAGACACTGAAAAGGCTTCTCCTTGCAATCAGGAATATAAAAGTTTTAATCGGTTTAATCAACATGGACTCTAACCTCGTCTGTCGCTTCAGTCTCTTTTTAACACTATATGAATTATTCTGTTGCAATCATTTTTTTTTTCTGTCAGCATTCATAGATAAGAATAAGCAATCATGACAATGACTTGCCCCACTGATGAAGATGACCTCGGATCATAATCACATTTTAAACTTCTTGTAAAAGACATAGTTTCTCCTTGAGTTATCTTTTCTTTTTTTTTCAGAACAACTTCCTGTGTGCAGACCTGGTCAGTACTCATCACGTCACATTTAGATAAAAAAAATAAAATAAAATAAATTTGATGCATTTATAAGCAACGTGCTCACTTGACATCTGGAACATGGTCATCCGAGTTTAATCCGCTGACGGAAGCAGGAAACATGAAATCAAACGTCCAGGTTATTATGATTCAATGTGTGAACAACCATTACATCTATGAGGAGCTGCTATTATATAGAAATAAAGGAGGAAAGGAGCCTCCAACTGAGACACAGTGAGAATAAAGTCAACAAGAAGAGCTCAGTGCTGGATGGCTGAACGGCTTGTACAGAAAATGAAAGTCCTGTCTTCAGTTTTGGTCATTTATCACACGGTTAAGAAAATATATACATTTTTAAGAGGTCATGACATCAACATTTCCATTGTGAAGTAAGGAGGTGACAGACATACGCAGTAAAGATGTTCTTTTTGATAGACAGACCAAGTCAAAGTCCAGATTTAAATTCAACAAAATAAGATTGTGATTTTTATTATTTCCTTCCATGTAGCAATTATGTCAGACTTTGTGTCGGTTCATTGTATTTTTTTCGTTCTTACTTGATAAAATCTATAAAAGTTTGAGCGATATGAGTATGGTTGCACGGTAAATGTCAAAAAGTAGAAGATACCGAATGGTTTTGGACGTGTGCAGTAAGCAGCATGTTTTTTTAGTACATATTTATTTTACATCACAGTACAAGATACTGTAACTATACATTACATTAGTGAAAAAGAAAAAAAAAACAGTTAATGAATGAATATTAATGACATATTATATCAAATCTTGTCTTGACTGGTTCTTTTTAACCCTTTTGTTTGCATAAAGGCAAGAATACAACTATTTGCTTCATTTTCTATAATCCCATTTACGGTTCAGTTCTAAGTATGATTTAAAGTCATACTTTCTCTAAAAACATGTCATTTTGAAATCTTTCACCTATATGAAAAACTTTCTTTTCTTATATTTTGGAATATGGCTCGGCTAGATTTCGGATTCAATCTGACACGTTTGAAAATTGCTCTAAATTAAAATGCTTATTTCATGGTGGGTAAAGCGTCACCAGCACATCCCTGTGAAAACTGCTGAGAGTTTTTTATGGAGCAGTGGGAACACGCAGCGGTCCGAATCGAGGCCCCGGGGCTGCTGCTCCATGGAGGCCGATGAGAGCGGAGCTGCCACGCCGACAGGACGAGCTCTCCCAGCGGACTTCAACACACATTTACCCGCACACACCCTCCATCAGAGCCTTATCTAACTACGGGGGCTCCGCCTGACAAAACACACACGCAGCGAGTCACAAATTAGATTTTTATGACGTTCCTCATTCCAGACAGGTCAGCGACAAACCCTCCGTCATTCCCATCTCCCTCCGCGGGAACTGCTTTTCGTCCGCCGACGCAACGAAATGAGCCGCTTCAGGGTGTAATAACTTCTGAATGAGGAGCTGCTGCTGCTGGCAGCATGGGGGCTAATTTTACCCGCTTCCTCTCCCGAAGTGGCACAAAAATTAAAATGGTCCAAATTGAGCGCGTGCTGTAAAAAGAGATGTCGCGCGCAGCCAGGAAGCGGTCACATCCGCCGTGTCCCGCTGTTTAGAACCGGGTGAGTGATGGAAACTGATAATAGTCGGGCTATTTCTGGACGCCATGAGCTGAGGCGCTTACGGAGATTACCTTTAATTTCTCACTTTGCTCCCCTGGTGAACGTCTCCGCTGGGGACAGAAGTGGACTCAGTTATTATGATTCAGTTATTCCGTCCACAGCTCCGCAGAGAAATAAACGTGTCCCCCCGTTTATGCGTTAATGAAGGGATTTTTTTTTAAGCAGTTCTGCAAAACGTTCAATCTCAGCGGCAGAACTCGTAGAGATTTAACTAATTGAATTGAATTTATTTTTTCAAGCTACCACTTGAATTTGCTTTGATCTATATCAGAGGTGTCCAAACTTTTTGCAGTTACGGCCAAAACTGTAAGAGAACTCAAGGGACGCATTTAAAAAAAAAATTAAAAATTAAAAGTGAAAAGATTTTTTCTTTAAGACATTTACTCCATATTATATTAGACAGATATTTTAATTAAGAAAAATAATCTTAAATTTTCTAGAAAAGTCATATGTAAATTATTCCTTATCTAAAATATAAACAGGGTATTTCACAGTTGCTGTACTAATTAGTTTCCAAAAATGTTTTTTGGGTGCATTGTCCTCAATTTTTCTTTTTGTCATTTTTTTAAATTAGTTTTGGCAACAGCGGTTGCCAGTTTTATTAATGTATCATCAATAAGAACAAACATTGTTAATAAAAGAAAAGCACTTTGTCTTGCATCTAAATAAATGTTTAAGAAGATTTTATTTGGCTGTAAAAAACTCGAATTAATCGCAGATTCGCTCCATTCTTGAATTGTGGACCGAGGGGCCAAATAAAACCATCCGCAGGGCCACACTTTGGACATCTCTCCGCCCCAGCACCAAGAAGCACAAAGACATGCTATTTGTGCTTGATAGCCTCTCGCATTAACTGGAAAGCAAATCTACAAACAAGATGCTAGATCAAACTCAGGAGGTGAAATGAAGGATCAGAACAACAGGAAGATCAGGAAATTACTGGCGTTATCAGACGGAGTGCCTGTGAGTTCACTCCATTATTAGACCTCTTGAAGCCACGGTTTTCAATTTGCTGCTTCCTTTAACAGAGCACAAAGCACGGGATTGTCTGAGAAAAGTTGGTTGGTTTTAAATTAATTTTACTTTTACTTTTTTGTTTGCCTGGTCCGAATCCACCGGAGCTTTGAGACAGCATGCATCATCATCGTCCCAGCATACAAAGCTCAGCGAACAAACGGTGAGCTTCATTAGTCCTGTTAGCTGAGCTCATGAGCTCATGCTGTCCTACAGGCTGTTCATCGCGTCGTTTCGCTCCTCAGACTGCGTTCTGTGTTTACTGATGTGAGCTAAGACCGCTGCTGGTGTGAAAATGAGGTTCTATTCGGGCTCCCTGGTGGATCCGAAGGTGTGAACACAGCTCCAGGGAACCATCTTCCATCTGTTATCTAGACATGAATGAGTGCCTGTGAGTTCACTCCAGAAAGCTGCTTGTTCTCCTGCCACATAGAGGTGGAAACATCTGTTCCTCCAGATGTTCTTCTCCTTTCCCAGTCCTGCTGTCCTCTAACTGCTGGTGGGGATGGAAGTGTGTGTCAGAAAACCACAGATATGACTTTGAATTCTTGAGTTAATCTGTATTGATTCCTGTCAGATAGTTATTTGTTATAAGTCAAAATGTTTAATAAACACAGACAGTGGGAGAACCACGGCGCTGGTTCTGTTGGACCTCAGTGTTGACCACGACATATTACTGAAATGACTGGAGAGTTGGGTCGAACTCTGGTACAGAACTCAACTAGTTTGAATCTTGCATAAAGATTCTTTGTGTCAATAGGAAACTTCTCATCAAAGCGGACAGAAGTCACATGTGGGGTACCCCAAGGCTCAATCCTAGGACCCCTCTTATTCAATATCTATGCTCCCACTAGCTCAGGTTATGACAGAAAATAAGATTAGCTACAATAGCTACACAGTTATCAAGACCAAAAGCCTTGGGAGAGGGGAATAATGAAGAACGAGAATACTAACAGATACTAATAAATATCTTCTTGGAAGCGGCATCAATGACCTACAGCGCTTCGATGTCATGCTTTATTTGAAATTAGTTTTCATCCCCTCCATCTTCCCATCGCTGTTATTCCTCAATAAATTCACACAACTGTAACACAGTTCAGCCTGATTTAACGAGGCACCGTCTGATGATGTGCTGTAAGACAGACGGCTCCATGATCTCATCAGCCATGAAACATCTGCTGCTGTTTCTGCGCTTCCTTCTTCCACCGATCGCTGTCTGGGCGCTGGAGCGAAGGCTCTGGGGCGAAGGCTCTGGGGCGAAGGCTCTGGAGCCAGAGCGATTGCCCACTGGCAGCCAGGCAGAGCTCCTCCACATGAGACAGACTCATCATGGCATCTGGTTTACAGTCGCATCGCATTGCAATGAAGAACCGAACGAAAAGAAAATAATCCTGAAGTTCATAGAAAACAACCAGCGTCTTTCACAGGTAACTGTATGCTATGTCGTTTGACAAACTGTAATGTTTACTGCTTGTTTCATGATTGGTGACTGTTTTCATGATTTAAAGCACTTTGAACTGCCTTGTTGCTGAAATGTGCAACACAAATAAACTTGTCTTGATTAGCAAAAATGTACAATGAAGCAGAAATGTGTTTCTAATGCCTTGAGGATGTAGGGGGGACTGGCAGAGAAATCACAGAGACAACACTAGTCACAAATAAAGTCCATCCTACAGTCAGCATTCAGTCTCCCCAGTAACCAACCACTGAACCAGCTGATGGGTTGCAGTGGTTTGAAACTATTTAGGCCCTCACACCTGCTTCAAATCAAACAAAAAAGATTTCTCAATATATTTAAAATGTTAGCAGCACAAACGACGTTTCTTGCTGCATAAACCCAGCACAATCATTTGACAGCAATTTTGTTTGTTTGAATTTTGTTTGTTTCCGTTAACCATATAATTGCCCAATTTGACATTTTGAAAATAAATTTGCTCAACAAAAAAAAAATCTCTCGTTTCCCCATAAAAAGTGTTGGCGCTAGACTGGGGTGGTTTTTCGGTCGTATCAACATTTGTTTATTTCACAAAACGGCAATGAAAACACTTTTTTTTTTTCTGCATCACACAAGTCATGTGATCAACAACCGGCAAAAACCAGAAAGACGACAGCATCAAGCAGAGGTTTCTTTTAATGATTTGAACAAATTTATTCACGTGTGATTTTAATTGCACTTTTTATTTAATAGAAACACAGTGATTACGAAATTGTGGGGGTTTTTTCGACACTGACAAAGTTTGGCATAAATTTATAATGGAAACGTTGGTAGTGGTGCATTGAACTGGACTCAGCTACGGAGGTGGTCAAAAACAAGAAGAATTGCCTCTTGTCTCCACTGACAGCAGGAAACACACAGAGCCGAAAAGGGATTAGATTTTCCTGGAGCAAGAGAAGCTCCTGGTGGTTGTGCATGCTAACTTTAATGCTACTGGCCAAAGCTACTTGAGAGAATCCTTGGCTAGGCAGAGTTACAAGACTGATTATAGTTCCTCCTATGGCTTCCAGCTTTCTAAATAACACCCTGCACCACCTACTCTGCTGCAAACACAGCAGCAGGACATGTTTAACAGTGGCACCTGCCACCTGGGGGTTTGCCTATTAGTGCCAGTCATCTGTGACGTCCACTGTGTCCCAACCCGCGTCCTTCATGTCTCAGGTGGGCAAACCTTCCCCTCAGAAGGCTCGTTAGATTGTTGACCGCTGTGCCTAAGGAACCGAGGGCGGCAGAGGTTTCCCAGCGGGTTTATTTCCAGATCGGTGAGGGAAAAGAAACAGAACTCGGCCAAACTTAACATATCGTTGTTTCCTACGTAGAGGAAACCATGTTGTTCTTGGATATATTTGGCACAGACAAAGTGCTTTGGGCGTGGCCATCATCTTTTGTTCAGGGATAGTTTTGAAATGACCTAAATATTGAAATTAACGTAGACAAAAGTCTAAAGGGGGGGGGGGAAACGATTAATACACATATTCTTACTTTTATTGCAGTATTTCTTAAAACTTCACATAAGTAATTAATTATATTTGTGATCAACTTTTTAATTTTAGTCATTTTAAATGTTTCTTCAATAGATTTCTATAAATTTTAGTTTTTTTATTTTTCTCCGTTTTCAACATTAAGTTAAGTTTATTTGATTTGCACGTCAGTGACAAGGCAGTTCAAAGCGCCTTACATCATAAAACCTTCATACAGTCATCAATTATGAAATAGCCAATAAACATTACATATTTATTTTTCCAACTATTCAAAACTTTGTATGGAAACACTTTATAAATAAAGTTATTATTATCAAATGTCATCACAAAAATCATCAAGTAAATACACGTCAAATATGTTGGTCAAATTTCACATACTATCCAAATTGCATATCTTCTTTTGTCATAGTTATTAATATTAATATTTTAAATGCTCTATAAAGACACTTTAGGCTAAATATTACATAATTTGAGTTTAACATTTTGATTCCTCCCAGTGATGCTTTTCCTATCATCAGTGTCTTGCTGATGATGGGAAATGTAGACAAGTTTCTTCTTGTCTACTTTCAGTAGAGCTATCACACACACTGCTGCGGCTCAGTGTGTGTGATGTAGCGATTACAGCCTGCTGGCTGGGGGATTTCAGGAGAAAACACGCATTTTGTTTTCTATTGGAAATGACACTGTTGACTTGACCTGGTACCAATGTAAATTCCTCCCCATATTACGCTTCATAAAAACCTGCAAGCTGCCCACATCATTTTTCTGGGATCATTTCTGATCTGACTTTGTGTGATTTTCAGGATTTCTGCCTCCCAGCGCTGCAGGAAAGCCACGGCAGATAACATGAGTGAGTCTTTAATCCACCAAAAGGCCTGAAGGGTTGCCAGATACTCTTGGATGTGAAATGTTTTGATTTCCTCTACTCCTTTTCTCATTTTCAAAGCCATATTTTACAAACACACGCATCCGAGAGGCTTATTCTTTTGAACAGCCTGGTTAAATATTAAACAGAACCATTCCTCTTCCTAATCTTGCCCTGCTGTTCTCAACATGTGCTTTGGATTTTCTTTCTCTAATCAGACTCTGAATTTGGGCTTATCTTTGTTTGGGTCGACAGCAACCAGCTCAAGAAGTGTTTCTTCAAGTTCCTTAACACGCTTTATTGTTATCAATGCCTTGGTCAATAAGAGCTTGTCAAGTCTTTAATGCTTCATATAAACAGTGAGTCCGCCCTCCTCAGTACTGTTGGTGTTACTTTGTCTGTTTACACAATTCAAATTTCATTTCTTCAGGAGGATTTTTAAAAACAGTTTCTTCTTCCCATATGACTGCTTTAACCAACAACTGCATTATTTACCTACGGAGCAAATTCAGCCATTGAATTGAAACAACCTGTAGCGTTCTTTTCAGTTTCACTAAAATAATCAGTTTCTTAAAGAAGATGGGACTAAACACTCTGAGGAATCCCAATGGGACATATCATAGTACTCTTTAATCTTGGCAAAAGGGAGACATGTAAAGATTTTAACTTTAAAACTATAGTATTATGATACTCTTTAAATTTGGCAAAAAGGAGAGATGTAGAGATTTTAATTAAAAGAGGCACAAGATTGGAGCCTTGAGGAACGCCACAAGTAATCTTTGATTGCTCACTCTTTAGAAAAAGACAAATCAGGTTAATTTCACAATTCCATTTTCTAGTTGACTTAAAGTTTGAGCAGTGACAGTGTATAAATTCATTTTAATGACAGCTTTATTTCCTTACTATTATAGTTAATGTCAGCTTATTAGGTTAAGAATTTTTTTGTGACTAATAGAGAAGATCTACGAGTTGCACTTAACTCCCAGCCCAGTACTCTACACAATGAATACTCCTTAAACGTTCTACATATTCATGCAGTTATAACTGAAATACAACCTAAAAATTGGTTTTCATTCATAATTTCATGCCCATGTGGCACAGATCATGTTTACTTTAAAATAAATTGTGTTTATTACTTTAGCAGCATTCTTCGCTTTATACTTTAGGCTGTACTCTGCATGTGGTTGATGCTGCTGGAACACAAAGGAACATTTTCCTCCTGGTTGTTTTTCTTTTTATAAGTTTAGAAACTGTAGAGCAATATAACCCATTTCTGACAAAAAATTAAATATGACTTTACTTTTTCTGAATGGGCTAAATGGACCAACAGCACCAAACCCTGCCTTCTTTGTCCAGCAGGGCTGATCGGTCTTATCAGCAGACAGGAGCAGCAGCAGCAGACCGTCCCTCTGCTCTGAAGCTTATCGTAGACACACAGCCGCGCCTCGTGATGCTGGACCTCCATTACCGTCTGCAAGCAGAGGAAGATACTGAGCAAGACGGGAGACGAGTCAACGTGGGCCACAGAAATTAGGAGACGGGAAGTATATTTATATATCAGTAATGAAAAAATATTGCCTCCATTTACCAACCGTAGGAAGTAAATAAATAATCTATTCTGTTGCATCCAGTGATTTATAAAAGAGTCTTTTAGATCATTTTAAGTAGAAGACTTTAACTTGTTAATATTTTACAAGTCTCGGCTTTCATGTTTATGAAATATTGGTCATTACAAATTCTTCAAATAGATTGTTGAAGATGTTTTGTACCACAGAGAGGATTGGATTAGATACACTTTACTGGTCCCAAGAGGTAATTTTTACAGTGCAAAAGCAAAACATGTGCAAAATAGTAAAATCTAACAGTAATTCTGTTAGATTTTACTAGATTTTACTATTGCAGAAGTGCAAAATCAAATGAGTTAACTTGCTACAAGTTATCAACTTAAGTTATCCATCCATCCATTTTCTGTTCACCCTTTGTCCCTTATTGGGGTCGGGAGGGTTGCTGGTGCCTCTCCAGCTACATTCCGGGTGAGAGGCGGGGTCACCCTGGACAGGTCGCAGGGCAACACAGAGACACACAGGACAAACAACCATACACTCACACCTAGGGACAATTTGGAAATCAACCTGACAGTCATGTTTTTGGACTGTGGGAGGAAGCCGGAGAGAACCCACCATGCACAGGGAGAACATGCAAACTCCGTGCAGAAAGACCCCGGGCCGGGAATCGAACCCAGAACCTTCTTGCTGCCAGGCAACAGCTCTACCAACTGCGCCACTGTGCAGCCCCAACTTAAGTTAATCCGAGTAAATATATTAAGTTTATTAAGTAGGTTTGTACTTAATAAACAATTAACAAATTAACCCTAATAATGGCCCACACTGTGTGGTATTGCACCAAAACGCATTAAAAGAAAGTTGGTTGCTATACAATTTGGACAGGTTAAAGGTGCGTGAATACTTTGAACTATCCATACATTTATACTTTTTTAAATTTGTAAATGTTAAAAAAAAAATTTAAGCCTCGTCTTAAAAGTGTGACGGAGAAAAACAAAAAACTAGGCCGATTTTTTCTATTAGAAACAATAGGGAGACCAAGAAAAGTATCAGACAGGGTTAACTATGTAAAAAGTTTCATATTAGAATATAACTTCTTACATAAACTGATATTTATAATCTTAAATCAGCAGTGATTATGTAAATGTGTGGAAAGCAGATAAAGTTGACTAAAGTATAAATATGTGATAAACTTAAACTCAAGTGATATTAAAATTGATCATGTAGTGACATCTATTGACGTCAATTTATAATAGCAGGTGTGCAGCAGGCTCTCCTGCTCTCAGAAACTGGCATGTTTTATGGCTCCAAGCACGATGATGCAGAGCTGTTGGATCTTAACGCTGACCTTTAAGAGCCAGCAAACGACCAAACCTCTGCTATTTTCCCCTCTGGACAACAACAGGGAGTTATGTTACGTGGATAAACGTCTCTTATAATAAAAGTGGTAATGTATACTGTAGCATTTGCCAAAAGAGCAGACAATTCAAGTATGAGTGAATGCAACTAGTAATAAATAAAGTATGAAAAGGTTCAGACATTAAAGCTTTCCCAGACATGTTACATGAACAAATCAATACTTTATATAATTCAAACAGATATCATGTTTGAGTCTGATTGATTCATTCTGATCAAAAGCTTACCCTTGTCATCCTCCCAGTGGTTATTTATCAAGATTTTCAACTTAAAAATAAAAAACAAACAAATATGAAAAGGTCTTTCAAAGCTATAGATTCACAAAATCCAGCTGCGTAATTTTGTTCACTCTTGTTACCATGGAGACCAAACAAAAAAAAGCAGTCAAAGGGTCATTGATTTCTGAGGCAGGTCATCCTCTGGTTGCATCAGTTTGTGTCGGCATATATTTTTAAAATGTATTAAATGACAGATAACTTCTTAAAACTGTTTGTTTTGACATCAACAGGGCCGGATTTAGAAGCATAAGGGCCCCTGGGCCAGAGCCAGTTTTGGTGCCCTAACCAAAAAAATTTAAAGTAAAACAAATAATCATTTTACTCATGAAAATTACAGTAGATTCAAAAGTAGGTAGGTTTAAAACATCCTATGTGAGACAAATCCATGTTGGTCGCAAAAAGATGCACTATAAATTCAGAATTTTGAGTATAATGTAGATTAATAAAAATGCAACATCAGAAAAAAACCCACTTCATATGGGCCTATGAGTTTTACATAAATCTACATGTCACAAGCATTCATCACAAAAAATTTCTAAATCTTTGAGGCGCCCCCAAAACGTGGTGCCCTGGGCTACTGCCCATGTAAACGCTCACTAATTTTCCTCTCTTGCTCTCGGTGAAGGCGGACACGTTTTTCCTCTGCTCCCTCCCTGCCCATGCCTGCCCTGATTGCTCGGTTTTTGTGCAGTCTTTTTCTATATTTTCTTTGCACATCCTGCAAATCTACAAATTATGGATCTGGTCAACTGGTCTCTCAATGCAGTTGATCTAATTTTCTCGACAAGAAGACTGGGCACAGGAGAGCCCTCTTGTCCTGCAGGGACACACCCTGGTTTTATTCATGATAACAGGATTTCTGCTTGCGGATACCTGGTTTATCAACAAATTTGTGACAGACTTGGCCAAACTAGTGGACACTCGGACTGTTGGTGTAGACAGAGACGCAAGTTGGATGTGAGTCTTGCTGAGACTCGCAGCCCAGCTGAGGACTCTAAAACTCACTAATGGAATGGAATCGATCTTGGAGAAGTTGCTAGTTTCAGTGGAACGACCAAACTAATATGGATGATTGGGAACTGAGATGTATCGGAGAGACTTTAGGGAAGATTTAAATTTATAATCTACCCGACCTCAGACATTCTGTATCTGAATTGGCTTTCCCCGTGTTGCCTTGAAAGGGCTGCATGTTTCCAATCTCCTTGAAAATCTAAACATAACGCTCCTCCCCACCTCACCCCTCCTGTTATCCATGCAGCTGTGGAGCTAAGCACTCCCAAGGACATACCTTGATAACAACATCTTATCATACTCTTGGCTGGGAGGCTGAGCAACTTGGTTTCATGGCCCTGTGACGTCACCGCTTACACTCATGTCTCTGTTTTGTCTGAATGTTGCCATGTGCCCTAATGTGTCCTTTCCTCTTTTTTATTTTATTTTGTTAGCAACTGTGGAGTACTCACTTTTAACCCAGAAAAGGAATAAGAACAAACTTTTTGGCTTATATTTTAGAAACTGTAGAGTACTCACTATTTAGATGCAGAGAGACTCCTGTTATTGCAGCCCAGAAAAGGAACAAACTTAGAATCCAGAAAAAAATTATTCCAGAACAGGAACATTTAATTATTATTACTTAGAAACTGTGGAGTGCTCATTACTTTTACAAATTTAGAAAGTCCAGAAAATACTTATACTTATCTAGCAACTCAAAAGTCCAGAGGATACATAGTTACTTTCTTACTCTTATTTAGCAACCCAGAACAGGGATTAGAAGTTGGAACCCAGAAAAACTACATTAGACTCCTATTCTTCCAAACCAGAAAAGGAATTAGACCAAATTATACTTACTTATATTTCTCTACCAACCCTGAATAGGAGCATCTAGTTTATTTACTTTGGATCAATATTATTAGCTCTTTCTTCTTTTGCTCTTTCCTTTGGTTTGTTGTTTTGTTTGTATTTCCTTTTAATTCCTGTAAAGCACCTTGAATTGCCTTGTTGTTGAAATCGTGCTATATAAATAAAATTACCTTACGTCCGTCCCAAGGCATAAAATCCTATGATTTTTTTTTTTTTAAATAAGGCTTTATGTATTCAAACCATTCAAAACAACAACAAAAAAACACTGGAGATGAAAAACTTGCTGTTGTTCTCCATTTATTCTTTTCATTGTCGAATTCTTTCAGAGGATCATAAATATGTTACAGAGTGAGAACAGCAGTCTGGTTATTTACAAGATAAAATAACGTACAACTCACAATGTCTGCTCGTGTTCGCGACGCTGATGCGGGGGAAGTGGAGGGGGACAAAACAACTACAGTTGTTTCACAGTTCATCTGAAGGGGGCGCAGACGAGCAATGCTCTGACCTTAGATACAGAAAGAAGAACTGGAAGAAAAGCAGCTGCTGTGTGACGGCTCCTGCAGGTTTTATTTCACATAAACAAATACTAGCTGGACTCTTCAGCTAATCTGTTAGCTGAAGAGTCCAGCAGCAAACTATTTTTTTGTAACCTAAAAAGAAAAAAGAACAAAAACAAAAAGAACAGTAGTGGTTCTTTTAACAGTTTTGAGCTGGCCCTCGACAGGAGGTTTGAGATTTAAAAAGGGAAAAACAAAGACGTGAGACTTGGGATCATCAGCTTTTACTTCCTACTTCCTGAACACCACCTCAGCCAATTAGGAAAAACCGGAGGGAAAAAAATGCTTCAAACACTAGACTATGAATTTTAAGTTTTTGCATTATAAAAAAAAAACAAAAAAAAAACATAAAAATGGTAGAAAGGTTGTTTTCTGCGACAGACACATGAGAAGTTAAAGGCTAAGGACAAATTTAAGGATAATATCCAATGTCTCTTCTTTACTGTTCAATATTAATAGAAGTAGAATGTTGTGTAGTTTACCAGGAAAGGATGAGGTCCAAAAAGGACTGAACAGAATATGTACGGTTTACTTTCAAGCAGAGACGTTCTGATGTTTTTGTTGTCCATCTGAACTGCCAACAGCTGTTTGTGCTGTTCAAAAAGCTCCAGTCATTCAGTTTTAAAACATTCAAAGATCTAAGTTTGTAAAAAATTACAAACAACCTTTTATCCATATTTTGTCTGTACAACTAAAGAAAAACCAAATTGAAATATCCTATGACTTAACGATAAGTAAAACATAGCATAAACTGTGTTAGCCTAGCATGCTAACAAACTGAACTGAAGGAAAATCGTCACCAAGTTGTGATTTCACTGAATATTTGTTCAACAAAGCTGAGCTCCTTTCGGTTGTGACAACAGTGAAGTAACTTTCCTGACTGTGTTATTTTAATGAATATACAAGCCACTGATTTTATTAAAGTACCAGATGAAGATCGACAAACTCGTCTGCAATGTCTTGGATCGTATTGGAGACCACAAAATACTGACTGGGTCATGAAATTCTAAAGATTCACCTGAAACTCTTGTGTTTGAAATGACCACCAGAATACTTCCCTCTAAAAAACACAAAACGTACCGACTTCTCATTTGCGAATGAAGTGAATCAGGAAGCCAGAGTCTGAAAGTGCCAAGAGTTCGTTTTGAAACAATTCAACCTGCCGTCTGTCCAGACAGCAGGTTGGACAGACGTTGCATTCAGAGAAACCTCTGAATGCGCTAAACGATTGTTCGCTGTCTGCTCTGAAACCGATTATCGGCTAAATGTGATCGGCAGTGAACTAGACGATAACCCGTGCTTTATTATTTTTTTTTAAACCAGGTTTTTCGAGCAAGTAAGGAAGTAAACAGACCGACGGATCGCAAGTCGTTCTCTCAGAGCTGTGGAGAGCAGGGAAGAGGGATTGAAGCTGGGAGCGGCTTGTGCGTATCATCCTAAGTGCGACAAAACATTGTGGGATTGACTGAGATGTGGAAACAACGAAGAGCGTGTAGAAGGTAGTTTGCTCGAAGTGAGAGCCGTTCAGAGTCTTGCCATCAGGAAAGACGACTGAGATGAAGATGGACGCATCTGGAGACGTCGGTCTTACTGTCGGTGAGTGGGGGATGGAGGTGGAGGAGAGGGTGGAGGTCGCTGAGGGGCGATAGGGGGAAGAGGGGCCTCATTAGATGGGCAGCTGGAAGGTGATGTCCACTTGAGCTTCTTTTGCCAAGGAAACGATTTCAGAAAGCTTTACAACCTGCAAACAGAAGAGAAGAGGCGATCAGAGTTCACCATGTTGAACACTGTAAAAACACAAACTAACAAGTGTTTTTGGTCTAGTTTCTACTGCTAATGTCTTGGTGCACTTCTAACCAACTTAGAAATAACTTTTCAGAAAGATAAATAAGCTTGCTTTCAGTCAATAACTCTGGAATATAGATTTTTAAAAAAAGACTATTTCACTTATAACCAGACATTTTTTCAAAGGTTTTAAGTGAAAAAGAATCTGCCAGTTGAATTAGTACTTTTTGGACCTGCATTTAAAAATGACTGACTGAAAACAAGCTTACTTGGTAAGATTTTGTGTTTTTGCAGGGAACTTGTACAGTTTCGACTGTTTTGTACTTTGTCAGGCAGAAAATTGAAACATTACTAAAATAAACTCAAAGGATTCTGCACATGCACAAGGACTTTATTGAACCTTTATTCGAGTTCCAGAAGAAAATTGAAAAATTTCTATGATCCAAGAGAAACATAAGGAAGTGTAAAGCCTCACTCCAACTGCTGATCCTCATCACCTCCATCACCTGCACTTTCACCGTCCTGACTTTTCTCCTCAGAACTCACCTTCCTTCCTCAGGCAGCCCGCGTTTCCTCTCTTGGTTTCTAGCGGGAACGTCTGGGTCAAACGAACAAAGACAGAGCCAAGTGTGTGTAAGTGTGTGTTTTTACCATCTTAGCAGCTTCGTCCAGGTCGTCACAGGCCAGGATTTTCAGAGGGCTGGCAGCGATCAGAGCTTTCGCGTCGTCCACTCTCGTTCCTGAAGATAAATTACAGAGAACCTGTTAACCGACGTCCCCTGATGCATCTACACACATGCTGCGTTCAGTAAGCTGTGCTCGTCTGGTTGCCGGACAATTTTCAGCTTAAAGAACCTGTCAGAAGATCAGTGAATGCAGCATGTTCAACAACAACACTCCTTGGTGTGAAAGCTGTGACTGAGAAAAGAGGTTTATCAGCAGTTTGCTAGGCTTTGATTCTGATGATTTCATTCTCTCCGTTTCCTATTTTTGTAGTTTTGCTCATCAAAAATGAGCAAAACTACATATTTGACACATCTGTTGTTAAGTGTGGTAAAAAGTACAGGGACAAGTTAAATAGATAAATATCTTAAATATTTTCCTTCACAGAATAAATCCTAGTGAAATGAAGGCTAACGCTAGTCTGTCGCTAAGCTAACTAAGCTAAAAGGTGCATAATGACGCACTAGTGTACCCATCTCTCGGAGAAAGACTGGGTTACAAACAGACATCCTTTCTTTTACCTGTCTTGTTTTTCTTTTCTTCTTTTTGAAAACTTTATTATTTTTCTTAATAGCATAGAAACTGTCAGCCATTCTTGTCTTCGACTGCTGGACATCGTCACTGTGAAATGCGCCGAGAAGGAACAAACCATTTTATGTAGATACAGTTCAGTAAACATGGATGTTATCTGGAAGTCATAACATTTAATTTGTAATGACAGAAATACATTTAAAAAAAATATTTATGCCTGGAGGAGGAGCTTTGTCTTCGAAGGCGGAGCTATGTCCACACAGGTGTTTTGCACAGCTGAATGGTTGCCACGGGAGACTAAAGGATTTATCAAACATGCATGAAAGAATCAAAGCAGCACTCCAGGCATGTTTTTGATTAGGGAATAACATCATAACGTGACATAAAGCTTAAAAAGTCAATCTTACATAACACTGCCCCTTTGAAAATTCAATGAGATCTAAAAGGGATTATTTGAGAATATTTGATGGACAAATAAGTTCAGATGCTCTCCTCTCCCAAGCCAGAGTTTACATCCTGACATCACAGCAGAGCAAATATACATATTCCGCCATCCTATACACTCTGTTCATTTCTGCCATTTTTCAAAAAACTTTCAGAGGTATTCGGCTAAGAACCTCTTCGTCACATGGTTATGCCAGGAATAAATTCCTTGCCCGGTCTCCAAGGACAGGCTAGACACACTACAGAGGAGACTAAATTAGGGAGCCTCTATTTGCTTATTTATCTCAAAGCTTATGACAATAGATGATGATTATAATGAGATTAGCTAATGAAAATCTTCACTCCCTCTTCGCCATAAGAATAAAACTCGAGACCCCCAGTCACTGCTGATGGCGCCTCGCTGCGCCTGTTGAGCTCTGATTATGGAAATGTGAATCATCAGAGGCGAGTTTTTGTGCTGCAGAAACACTACACCCGTCTCCCTCTTTGTGTGCCACTCAGCATCATTAGCTTCCCCTTTCCTTGTGGCTATTAGCGTGGCGCACCTTGTAACCGTACTACGATGGGGATTTTGAGATCCAGGTCTCTCACGGCCATGATGATGCCCTTGGCGATGACATCACACCTCATGATGCCTCCAAAGATGTTGACCAGGATGGCCTGAACCTGAGTTACATAAGACACAACAAGGGATAAATGTGAAATTTTAAACAGAACAATATTTAAACTACACAAGTTAAGAAAATAAAGTACAAACAAATTTAAACGGTTTCTCCAAAACTTCCTTGACCTTAAAAATTTTTTTCTTCTGTTCAATATTTGGAGATTATGACACATCCTGAACCGTCGTAGTCAGTGAAATGTTTAGGTTAAAACATGGAGCAGGATTTCTTACCTTCTGGTCTGAAGTGATGAGTTTGAACGCCTCCGTCACCTGATGGGCTGTGGCCCCGCCTCCTACGTCCAGGAAGTTGGCTGGTGTGCCGCCGTGGAGCTTGATGATGTCCATGGTGGCCATAGCCAGACCAGCACCGTTAACTGGAGAGCATGAAGCCCGTTGGTTTGATTAGTTGACACTGACCACTCAAGTTAAGGACTTCCTCAGTTTAGAAATAATCATTTGAAAAAAATACGATCACTTGATGAAAAAACCAGAATCGTGGACGGATTCTGGTTCTAATTTCAAAATGACTTCACTTAACACATCTGTGAACGTTTACTTTGAAACACTTAAATGGAGAGATATAAAAAAGTACAAGACCCCCCCTGCCTTACACACACACACACACAAAAAAACTAAACTAAAACACACTGACCCAGACAGCCGATGGTCCCGTCCAGACCAATGTAGTTGAGGTCAGCCGTGGCAGCCTGTTGGTCCCGGGGGTCCTCCTGGCTCCAGTCCCTCATATCAAACACCTTCTTCTGGCGATACGCTGCGTTGGCGTCAAAGTTGATTTTTGCGTCCATGCACATCACTGTTCACACAAACAAGCATGTTAGAACCAGAGGAGGTTTAACTTTAATTTCATTCTTTGAAATAAACTTAAAATTGCTCGATTGCACTTGATCCTTTCAGGAACTTAAAGCTTTGGAGGAATGAAAATATCAGAATTGGTTTGTTAGGTCTGCCGTGAAAAAGTCGGATGCATTCGCCTGCCGTGTGAACGTAAACAAATACGCTAAGTGATTTTATAAGTAACGTTCAAAGACCAGACAGCAGTCAAAACTGACCGATCTTTTTCTGGATTGGCCTTGACCTGCGAGTCAAACACTAAAAAATTGGATTGGTTTTCTGACAAAGTGCTTCAACGGGTTTTGAAGGTGAATTTTGGAATCAGGCTGCTCTGAGCACTAATTATTTGACAGTCACCATCTAAACTGATTCTTGTCATTTCCCACGAAGGTCAGCGTTCCCCTCCTCTTACATCAGTATTTACCAGGCGTCAGGCCGAGCCATTAATCCCGACACGCTGAGCCAGCGCATGCACGCAGAGTTTAAAAAGAAATTGATCTTTTGATCATTTCAACATTCTCACTGACTGACGTATTTCTCCCTGCAGGACGGCCATCAACTTAACTTCCGTAAGGCTGTGACAAAAATAGCCGCGACCTTTAACGAAGGCTACACATGCATGTCGATGGAAGATTCCATTCATGTAAACATATCCATCCTTAACTGAGTTTATGCCAATAATCATACGCATAAAAAAATCTTCAGTAATAATGATGGGAAAATTAGGATAAAGCATTCTCTGCCAATTGAGTCAAGCAAAATCTGGAATAACATTTTTGGACTACAGCAACCAATGTGTGGTCTAGTAAAGATGTGTAAAAAAAAAAAAAAAAGAATAAGAAAATGACAATAAAACTAAACATAACCATAATAAATAAATTCCTCTTTTGATGCAGTAAAATTGTCTAAAAAGTGAAGCACAACATCTTTAGATCATCTTTAGGACAGGGTCTAAGTGTGTGAGCTGAGATGGCCGAAGGAGGAGGTGAATTTTGACTATAGTGAATCATTTCTGTGATTATTTAACGAGATGTTTTTGGATCGTGTCCTGCTGGAACACCAAATGATGACCCAGGGTTTCCCCGAGTGTACTATCAGCCTGGCGGCCCTCCAGGCTTCACTTGGCTCATGACTGAACTAGTGATACAAGGAGATTCATCCGTGAGCAACAAATGTGAAAACTGAGGGAAACCCTCATGAGGAAACTGCACATCAGTTCAAACAGAATTGCTCAAAGTTTCACGATTCAGGGATGAAAATCTGTTGTACTTATTTGCACAATAATAATTATTATACCTTTCTTTAATCTAGCATAAAAGTGATTAAGAACAAATTTCTGGTTCTTATGCGTTTCCTGGTCCTGTCAAAGATTAACGTTGGAAGTGTGATAGATGGCGCAGGCGTGTTCATACCGACACCAGAGGAATCTTCCACCATGGGATTGATCTCCAACATGGAGGCGTCGTACTTGACGAAAACATTGTAGAGCTTGATCATGTTCTCCGCCGCCTCGTCCACCAGAGCTTCTGGGAAGCCCATCTTCTGAGCAACCTGAGGCAACGCAGAGCGCATCGTCACAAATCATCACACCTCATGCAGGTATGAGCTGCAATGCCTGCTGACATTTACAGAAGATGACATCATTGCTTTGGGTTTTTGGCTTGATTCGCCATCTTTAGCCACAGCTGGCAGAGAAAAGGGAGACTAAATGGTGTCTATATAAAAATGCTAGCAGTTATGATCATTTTTTTCTATCAGCTATAGGACTTGTGTAAATTATCTGCTATGTTTTGGGCTCTAAAATGATTTAAATCTAGTCTTGGTGTACAAACAAACAGCATGTCTATATAATCTGTGGGGTTCCCCACGGTTCAGTCCTCGGTCCACTAGGCTTTTTAATTAAGCTGGCATTATTTGATGTTTTCTATCAATTCCACAGCGATAATATTAAGTTTTATGTGTAAAATCTGTTAGCTTTTACCAAGAAAAATATCCCAGAAAAATCTGACACCAAAACTACATATCCGTTTTCCCTTCCTTTAATTGATTAATTTGCTGGTGTGACATTTTAGGTCCTGAAATTTAACTCACCATCAAAACAGCGACAGTCCATGTTGGTAAAAACCGACTTTTAAAATTCAGCCAATTATCATCTGTTGCTGCTTGGCGGGTTTTTCTTATTCACAAAACAGAACAACTTTTAGTTCTTCATAATGTAAAACGCTGCTTGTTTAAAAACTTAATTATCAGAAGTGTCAGAGTTAATATATCAGCATTTAAAAGCGGCAAGTTGCAGAAATGAATCTGAATCTTAATAGAAAGATCTGGATATCTGATTTTTTGTTGTTGTTCTTACTATTATTTTCAAAGCAGTTTAATGTTCACCTCTTAGATGCTGACTGCATCCACTGTGAGCATGTTGAAGTTTTTGTCAGCTGTCTAACGGTTTCTGCTTCTTAGAATAAGCTTTGACTGCTAAATCTTACGGCGAACTAAAACACTGAAGCCCAGTTAAGCTCAGAGGAGCTTCATATGAGGCCTAAGAATCCATGGTTTGTCATTTTATACACCTTTATACACAAATACACATTTGAAATACTTTTGATATAACATCTAGAATTACGTAATGTGTATCCAGGTCCCCCTGATCGGGTCAAAAAAAAAGTTTGTTCGTTTTTAAATTAAAAAGAAATTTAAAAAAAACTACTACTGCAAGCAGTTATAATGGGTTCCTCGCCAGATCCCATAGCACCGCCCCCCTGTGCAAAAACAATACGAAAAGTTGAGTCTGTTCAGGATGACTGTGAAAACAGCTAGTTAAGCTAGCATTAGCTGCTTTTAGCCAGTAGGTGACATTTTCCTTTAGCTTGCTATCCGACACATAAAGCGTTCTGTGAAACAGCTTCAACTTAATGCTTCAACAAAATGTTATTTATGTTGAAAAGGAAAAAGTTTGATAAAATACAATTATTACGACTGTTGTACCAGGCTCCACCAGCAGAGGTCAGACATGGGGCTTAAGAAAGAAATAATTGTTTGCGAGTGAGGTATCAAAACATGACGAAACAGCAGTTAATGTGAAAACTGAAGAAGAGGAGATTATTTTCAGCCATTTAAAGCTCAAGGATCCAGTCTGTATCTGTTTTAGATGTAGGATCGTCATGGCAATGACAACGTCTACTCAGAAACCGCCGCCTCTGTTGCTCTTTGATTTCTCCGCTGTAGCATCTCCAGCCGGCTTTGTGCCTATTGATCGTACCTTGACAGCCTGCTCCTTCTTAATGCCCTCTACGATGTCAATGGGCTCTTTCACAATGGCGTCTGGATTTTCTGCCGCCACGTCTTCGATGTTCACGCCGCCCTGTGAGCTGCCAATCAGCACAGGACCCTGGAAGACAAGAGGAAGGCATTGGTTCTAATGTCGGTAAACGTGAAAAAAGTTTAGAGAGGATTCACGTCTCAATCCAACTCACTCTCTGGTTTATCAGTAAATTTCCCTACAGAACCTAGTGACAAGTAGTCGCTTTTTCAAATTTTAACTTTTCAAATTCTAACATTCTGCCAGACGAAGATTACTTAATAGTGTTGAAACCTCTTTTCATTTTCCTTCCACATACTTACGAGCATGTTGATCGTTCACATAAAAAAAAAACCCCAAGAAAATACACTGAGGATTCTAGCTGTAGTGTGAAAAAGTTCATGTGCTACTATGAATTAATCGTTTTTGCTATCATATTACAACTTTTTCTAAATATCCAATATTCCCCTTTTTGGCTCAATGGATTTTGTCCACAAGGTTCCTGCATTTAAAAAATAAATAAATAAATAAATAAATAAATAAATAAATAAATAAATAAATAAATAAATAAATAAAGATAGAGACAAAGATGGACGGACAGACAGTCCGAAGAAAAATGGGACATGGAAAATACATCAATCAAATTCTGTTATTTTTCCAGATGGTGTAGGAACTCTGTACCTACAAAAAATAAAAACTGTCTTCTGCTCACTGAAATCATTTGGGTTTTCTGTTTGTCTCACTCTTCACCACAAAATCAAAACAGTAGTCGGCACCAGTCAGACAATTTGTTTGCCCTTTCTGAGCACTGAATGTAAATAAATAAATAAAAATAGTCAAACCAGCAAACAGCCACATTGCTCAGTAAACAAAGACCCCCAAAACAAAGGTTAACATTCTTATCACAGAATAGCACGTTATTAATGCAGCCTCAAAGCCAAAGACTTGTCAAATCATTGAGGGCATTCAGTTACACCACAGCACTCCAATCACTTCAGCATTGAAACGGACTGATTGTGAACGCAAACTCCGTGCTGCAGCGGCGTCTCCTAAACTAAACACAAACATCCCTGCTGTTTTCCTCTGCAGCAGATAGGAGCAATAATAAGAGCCCTGGACTAAATATAGCAATAATAACAATTAAAAAAACATTTTTCTACAGGAAGTTCTCAGGATCCCTCAAGATTAGAGAAGTGTGTGAAGCCTTGCCCACTTCAATAGGAGGGATGTTCCCCTGCTGACTGGTTGGCAGAGCAGCAGATTAGATTGAGGTCATAATCTCAAGTCTGGTTTATTAAAGATTTAATATCCAGAATGTTTACACTTTGCCCCCGCTGAGTTTAACTGATTTGAATCAGGAACGCTTCTTCAGGGACTCCTCATGTAATGAACATGTCGAATATATGAATTACTAAGGCTTACTCTTAATACAAGACTGCCCCCTATCTGCTTTAGTTAGCAAAACCTTGTGCAGGTTCATTTAATGTCTGAATTCGTAGAAATGTGACCCAATAAAAAACACACAGTTTTAAAAGTCGACTGTAAGCAGTTCAGGAGCTTCTGGAAGCATAAAAAAAGCTGATTTATTAAACCACTGTGTCTCACCTGAAAAGACCTCTCCATGGTGATGGCGAAGTAGTACTCTCTGCGCGGGTACCTGCGCTCGCAGATGAACACCTGGTTGCAGATCCGACCCGCCTCCCCGGTCTGTTTAGTGAACAGCTTTCGGCCAATCATCTGAGAGGAAATTTCCCGAGCCTCTTCTGGGCTGCAGGGAAAACAAAAGGAGGAGAATTTAAAGAGGATGATGATTAGGATTGTTTAAATAAACTATCAATAAGTCCAAAAACTTTTCTTTTTTTTCTGAGAATATCTACATATATAGAGGTCGTATTTGTCACTGTGGAAGAGGATTAAGGCCACTGAATAAAAAATTTAAACTTTTAACTATTGGCTTGATCAGAAAAGGTCAGATTTTTGAGAAAGAAAAAGTCAGATTTAATAAACTAGGGAAAAAAGATTGAGAAAAAAGGTCAGAATTTTGAGGGAACTTTTTTTTTTTTTGGTAACCCTAAACCTCTTCCGTATTTTACCAGCATAAAAACAACAACCATATTCTTTGTAGCTTTTCCTGCAGACTTGGTAGAATACACAACAACCTAATATCAGTTTTTATTTCAGACAGATTTATAGGAAATATAACTAATTCCAGGCTCTAGTCTCCTTTTATCACACAACAATTACATTGAAGTTATTAATGACACCGGAGTGGCAAAAATGGCGCCAGTTTGACTGTAGTGACTGTTGCATTCAGTGTCTGTACTTACGAGTAGACAATCTTCACTCCTCCCTTCAGTCCCCCCTCAAACGTCCCCTTCCCTCTGCCTCCTGCCAGAACCTGAGCTTTCACCACCAGGTCCTTAGAACCTAACACCAAAAAAGATGTCAGAACAAAACGTGCGACTGAGGAAAAAAAGACAGCAAAAACACTCAACTGCTAAAAAAAATAATAAAAAAAATCGAAGGTTTAGAAAATGGAACAAAATCTTAAACCTTTCATCTATCTGGCTCTTTGGTCACAACTTGCCGGTTCTAAAACAACTATTGTTGATGACAGCAAACAACCTCAGGAAAGATCCATCTTTATGTGACGAATACGAGATTTAATAAGATGTTGGTTTGAAAGAGCATCAAATATTCGCTCCCATTCATCCTCTGATGATCATCTTTCCAGGACTGCATGAGAATAATTAACCGTTGCTTTACACATCAGTCATATCGAACTGAAGGGCTAAATCATTGCCCTGTTTTTTTTTTTTACGAGGACAGGTCAATAGTTTTTCTGCCTGCAGCTTGGATATATTGAGTTAGTCAGTTAATTAAGAAATCGTTAATAAAACCTTTAGTGGATGCTGTTCGTTCCTAATCCTCTAACTCTCACGTCTTTGTTTTTGTGGTCGTTTTTCTCTTACCGATCTTCTTGGCCACATCGTACGCCTCATCAGAGGAGCTGGCCACCATTCCAGCCGGTACGGAGATGCCGGCTTCTTTCAGCAGGCCTATGCTCATGTATTCATGTAGTGAGAGGTTCCTCTGCTGCTGCTGCAGGTGGGGAGGCTGCAGCTGGGACACGTGGCCACCGAACAGACCTGTGGAGCCGCCAAGGACCTGAGGACACAGACATCCAACCAATGAGGACAGACAATTATTGTTATGAGAGCTAAACATGGGGATCTTCACGTTATTTTGCTGTTCATGTCTCTACAGGATGTGTGTCAGATCCTACATAAGGTGAACCAGCTGGATTGCTGCTGTCATTAAGGTGAATTTATGATTATCTAAGTCAAACTGAAAAAAATGCTACATATATAAAATATAATTTGGAAGAAATCTGACTTCCTAATTCAGTGGTTCCCAAACTGATTCATTTTTATGAGTTTTTATGCATCGTATTCTGTTCACAAAAAAATATTTTTTTATAAAAACGCCAACCAATGTGGAGATAAAAAAAAAAAACTTCCCGTGTGTATGTGTGTGTACATGGGAAAAAGGAGATTTACAGTCCCCTGCAATGCAGTTTGCAACAAATAATGCGCCAATATATCCACATACTTGCTTTGTCGTAATTCCCAATCTACATCATCTTGTATTTCATTAACTTTATATTTTAACACACTATTTTAAAGCATGTTTGATTTCTATCAGGAAGTTGTGGTTGTTTTGAAGCAGTCTGATTGGCTGACGTAGGTTTTCTCTTTATGCTACACTGCCCCCTATGGGTTTGGCATGTTTAAAACAATGCTCATAGATGGATTTGTGTAGACTCACGCGGATGAGAACTTTTCTGAAACCTAATCCAGTGTGTACATTTTGTTTTGTTTTGTTTAAGCAATGTTCCTTCTTAAAAAGACGTGTGCACAAGGACTTAGTTGCAACATATGAGACGCGTTTGCTGCCGGCAGCACTGAAAGAGCAACACTGGAAACCCAGCTGAGGATGTGAAACAAAAAGTTGCTCAGTCTGAGTCGGCAGGACTTTTCTTAGGACTTCTATAGGAATCTAAATGTTGGATAAATACAACTGAAAAGGCATCTTTTAATAATATGACTAACCGAGTTTGGCATGATTAACGGTTTCTAATTTAAGAACACGGCTGCAACTTATTCATTGCCGTTTTCACACTCAAACCAAGCAAAACAGCACAAACTCTCCATGGTAAGCGTCATAATTATAAAGCCAGTTATCTTAATTATCAGTATAAGTTACACAGGAAGGAGCACTAATCCTTTCAGCTGACTCTGACAACTCTTTTATATACTTTGACAGCCGCACATATGCTCGTTGCATGCTACAAAATTCTCGCATACATCTGAACGTAACTCAGACAAAATAAAAGTGCATTTTAAACACATTTTAAAGTGAATCACAAGACTACTAAAACCCCAGGTTCCTCCAGATTTTAGCACTGCCACTGACCTTTTTTATTTAGCCGATGTACAAAGTGAGGAAAACAAAAGTTCATGTATTAACATATAATTCCTGTACATTAAAATAAATCTTAGTTTATAAACTTTCTTGAAAAAAAAAACCCTAAAACAACCGTCTTGATTGAGCGCCTTGCAAAAGTAAGGTTGAAACATTTTACCCACTGTCGCATAGCAACCACAAAATCCACGACAGAAAGTGGTGCATAAGTATGAAGAAGAAGATAAAATTATTGATGTTTTTCATCATTTACAAACGACAAAATTCTGATCTGGTTGGTGCATCTCGAATGGAAGGGTTAAACATTCAGACTGTCATTTTAAAATGAGAAACAGTTCAAGGGGTATCAAAACAAGAGACATCAAGAATGGGTTATTTTGTCTCTATCTGGAGTTATACCAAAAAGAAAAAAAAAAACAACAACCGGTTTTTAAATGTGGTAAATATTTTTCCCAATCTCAAGGTCTCTCTCGTGTTTTTTCAGACATCAGTGAAAACTGCTGTCTGTCCAAACGGAGGCTGAGAGGATTTATCCCCAGATCTTTCCCAAAGGACTCAATGGGACAAATGAAACGGTCCAGTCCAGCTGTGGGACAACGGCTGGTTCAGGGAGGGCCACCGAGCTTCGTCGCGCCACTTTAACATCAGAACCCCCTCCTTATGCCGACTCAAACTACCAGAAAAATGAGAGTGAAGCGACCTGCTATGTGGGACCGCTCGTGTTGCTTTAACATTGACAGCTAGCCGTGCTAACGCCAGAGTCCCGCTAGTTAGCATGTTAGCCAAAACAACGGAAACTCTATGGAGTTGTGCTAATGTCAGATTTGACCCCTTCAACTATTTAGGAAGTTGCATTTGTCGGGCGAAGGTGCAACACAGAATGGGACATATGCTACTAAAGCCAAGGGGATTTCCTTCCGTTTCGTGACGCAGTTACCTTTGAAGCAGAGCTGATAGTGTTTCTGGCCCCCGAAGATCTCAGGCTAGCCGTCAAACAGCCGCAAATCAGGGACGTCGCCATGTCTCCCGATACAACGGAGAAGTCACGAACGCGCATGCGTAGCGGCTTTCTCTCGTGCGACCTTTAGGTGCTATCGGAAATAAGGAAACAACACTATGTACATACAAATAAACTTCAAAGAGGTAAAAATATTATCCATGATATTATAAATAAATCATTTAGCAAACATAAACATGGGTTATTTATTTATTAATTAGTCGTTCAAGAATAACGCAAGCCTATTATCATTAAATTCACAATTTACCTAGGTGATTTACAAATTTTCCTTCCACTCCCGCCCCTCACTGGAAATTTAGCAGTTTTAAATCATTACAAAGCTACACCAAAGATACAATGCAAGAATTTGATTAATAGTCATATGTTTTACCCAATTAAAATACAACGCAAATGAAACAGAGAAACAGTCGACCCTGACCGAAGAGCCTTTGAAGGAAGCACGATGAAGGTCTTCCAACATGCTGTAAATATAGGCATATTCTCACCTTTGACCTACATTCTAACTTTTCTAATTACTATAATGCGTGTACAAACCCACGATAAAGATGTTGATAAAATAGAAATGCAACATTAGATAGACTAAAAATATCACATTATATTGTAAAGAATATATATTATATTTTCTAATAAAAAACATACATAATCCACATCTCCTCAAATGGCATCAAAGATTTCTGTCAGATGTTCTTCTGGACTTTGGTTTGACCATTCCTAAGCTTTAACTTAGCCATGATGAAAACATTCATTTGCTGTGTGTGTTTTTCTTTGTTTTTTGACGTATGCTTGGCAGTGATGCTGAAAAATAAGCACCAAATATAGTTTTTTGCATGATTAAATTAAAGGGATACATAATTAGAACCTTCAAGATGACTGTTGAATGCTCAAATAATATTTTATCAATCAGATCAAAAGTAATTTTCATCTGTATGCTGCCAAATGACATCAATATGAAAAGATGCTCAATATTAATTAACCTTCAGAAGTGCATTAAGTGTAGAGACGGTTTCAGAAAAAACTCCACAGGTTTTGGGTAATTATGAACAATTAACACCATAAATCTGAAAATATAATTTAAAAATAATGTAAGGAAATGTATTTCTTTCAAATCCACAAAACAAAAATAATCAGAGTGTCAAGATTTATGCAACTTAAACTCCTTTATTATTATTATTATTTTGTATGTAAATGAGTCTCTTACTTTGATAGAAAAAAAAACTGGTACAAAAAGGTCTATTCAAAAATTATTTATTTACAAGAAAAGTATATACAAGCTTATTTACATATTGTACCACACACAACCATCAGAGTTATGCAACACAAAAACTCAGTGAATCACACAGAGAGGAGACAGGCCTTTAACCAATTACAGATGATGTTTAAAAAAAAAATCATCAACATTGTCTTATTTCTGGTAACCTGCTGCTACTGGAGTTTAACCAGAACATCGTGAAACTTGAATCTTGACTCTAACAAAGATTCTTCGCTTTTTTTGGTACAGCTGAGCTCAGGCTTTAAGTGTGATGTAAACAAACAAGTGGCAGCCACGTTAGGCGTTTAGCACAAGGCTAATTTATCACAGAACAATGAAAAGAGCTTGAGGCAAAAAACTGAGGTCCTCAAGCCTCCACACAGTGAGCAGACAATAGAAAGCAACAATGTGAGAGAGAAAATCAATCAGAAAACTACAGACTGCTGCTAACGCGGCTCCACAAGTTATTTATAGTTTGGTTTAATTTGACTTCATCTTTGCTATCTAAATAAAATCCTTGTAGAATCTGTTGCATTTTCGTGCACAGGTTTAGAACATTTTACTTCGTCTCGACCTCTATATATGCTGAGTATTTGAGAGTTATTCCATTTGAACAATAGATGGGACTGTGTGAGTGTGAGTAGATCTGTTCATTTCAATATAGAGAAACAGGTTAGCTTTTCAACTGGATGATCATGTGAATTATCTGGGATATAACTGAAACAGAAACAAGATGGATAAAGGTATCAGTCAGGGTGTGCTAGTTAAAACTCAATAAAGAGCATTAAAAAAAAAGAAAACAGTGAAGAATTTCTGATTTGACCTACTGCAGTGCTAACTGAGTTTTTGAGTACCTGCTTTTATTTTTTTTTATGTCTTCAGTCGAGACATTTACTGCCTGTAGACATGAAGGAAGAAATGCTTTATGCAGCTTGTGGTGTACAAGCTAATTTTATGAATGTGAACCAAAAACCAGCATCACCGTGGCGACAGAAACAAAGTGGGTAAAAGGTTTTCAGCATTTCACAGCGTGGAAACGAGCGGCGCTTCATAATCTCACCTTTCCAGAAATGATTCACGTGTTAGGTCAGGTGTTAAAAAAAACCTTGTGAGAAAATGTATGTTCAAGTGCTGCCTAACATTACACACACACACACGCCCACACACACACACACACACACACACACAGTGTCTTTGTTTCAGTCTGAGTCGCTGCTGCTGCTGGACGAGTCCGTGGACATGGCCTCCACGTCGTCCTCGTTCTCCTTGTTGTGACCCGGCGGCTCCAGGCCGAAGTCGTTTCCATGGTGAGGAGGAAGCATCCCCACTGAGACGTCTGAAGGCTGCCAGGGGTAGTGAGGCGTCAGAACGTCTGAGGAGAAACAGCACAACATCTGGTCATCTGATGAAAAACTATGAGGCAGAAAATGTTTCTTACAGCAAAAAACTTATAGATGTTTGCTCTTAAATGAGCTGAAACGTCTGCTGCACAAACATTGTCAAAAAAAAATTGGTGGAAATAGTGACGTATTTCTTTCTTAGTTATGAAACACAGGAAAAAGATGAAGCGTGGGTATTTGGTCAGAACTATGGAGCAAGAAAGAAAGAAAGATAGAAAGCCAAAAAGAAAAGGAGGGAAGGAGGCAAGAAACAAAGGAAGGAAGAAAACAAGCAAGAAAAGACACAAGAAGAAAGCAACAAAAAGAAGAACGAAACAAAAAGAGAAAGCCAAAAAAGGAAGGAAAGAAGAAAGCAATAAAAAAGGAAGAATGCCAATTAAGAGAATTAAGAGCGAAAGCAAATAAGAAGGAATGTATGACGCAAACAAAAAAGGGAGAAAGGACTCAAGCAAAAAAAGAAAAAAGTGGAAAGAAGGCAAGAAAAAAGGAAAGAAGAAAGCAAACAATCAATAAAACAATAAGATTTAAAGGAGTGAAGGATGGAAGCAAACAAGAAATAAAAGAAAAGAAGGAAGTCTTAGACAACTTGATACCAAATACAGTCTGGAGTCATATTTTCCATGTGGAATCTGAATTCCATGTTTCTCCAGACTGCATAGTAATCCTGTCACCATTGACCCATTTTGTCTGATTCTAACATTAGAACTGGTCTCCAGTTCTTTCTGTTCCTCCTTGTTAAACTGACCGGGAAGCCGTCCCGCAGCCAGAGCGTCTCCAGGCAGATGTCCGTTCATCCCGTTGGACGGCAGGTTGGCCATGTGTCCCAGCATCCCGCTGCGCATCTCCAGGTCCGTAGGGTACGGTCTGCGCGGGTCACCTGTGGCGCGGCGTTCCCGTTAGCAGCTCGAAGTAGCAGAACAGAAACATCAAAATGACCAAAAGGAGACGCCGGCTCTTACCCGGCACCCAGTTGAGCGGCGCGCACACGGCGTTACTGGCGCTGATTCTGTGAGCGTACTTGATGATTTCTTCTGAAGATATGCTTCCTGCGTTGAACGAGGAAGTACGGAAAGTTCAGGAAGAGACAGGGGAAGAAAAAAAAATCAAAACGCTAAATGTTCACAGAAAGCTTCGTTTGCTCACCTTTTCTGGCCTTCTCGATGGATTTCAGCTTCTCTTTAGCTTGGTAAACAGCTGTGGCCTTTGGGAAAAAACACAAGAAGGAACACAGTGTGTAAAAGAATCTGTACCGGGAATGCTGAATTAAGTTAGAATTACTCATCACTGCAAACAAATACGTTGTAGATTTTGCTAAAGTCCAGCTGTGTATGAGTGGAGAAAACTGTCAATTCTACTGTCATATTGTTGTTAAAGGGGCAGTGCTGTCTGTTTTGATGTCATATAGTGTTATTTTATAGCACAATCAAGTAACTATCTTATCTTCAGTTGTTGTAAAAATGCTACATATAAATATATCAAATGTGACTTAAAAAAAATTTGACTTCATAATTTAACACCTTGAAATTGGATCTCTGTCTCTTTAAGAAGCTCCTGCTTTTTCTTAAACTCCGCCTTCAGGAAGTCAACACAACATGGCTCCTCTATTAACCCTTCAACAACGTTTTTATCAGCGTTTCACTGAGAAGTAGCTCCTATAATGAGCTCAGCTGATGTGCAGTTCCGCCAGGTGTTTGCTAATTGCTGCTGGTTAGTCTGAAGGAGCTGAGTGGGGGAGTCACGATCTGTCAGGGGGAAGCTTGGAAGCTTGGAAACTGCAGCGCTAAGGAGGAGCTTCATCCTTGAAAGCGAAACTAGGTCCACCCCGGCGTTTTTGCACAGCTGAATGGTTGCCGCGGAGATGAAAGGATTTCTCAAACATGCATGAAAGATTCAAGTCTTTTTGATGAAGGAATAACAATATAACACAATGTAAAGCTCAACAAAGCTTAACAGGAAGGTAAGGCCAAAATAACTGCTTCTGACCAGGATGTGTTCGGCCTCCTTCAGCTGTTTCTGCAGCTGCTGGATGTCGCTGTCCCTCTTCTCCACCTCCTTCTCCAGCAGCTGCATCTCCTGGTGGACCTTTCCCTGCTGCTGCGCCACCTCCATCAGCTCCTGGAACTCCTTGTCCCGCTGCACGAGCAGCTCCAAGATCTGGGGACAGAGCGGACCCTCTTTAAATACGCCAGAACTGAACTGACCTACGCCATAAACTCGGAAACAATGAGACAATAATGGAAAAAAAAAAAAAAACTGCATAGTTAATAAAAAGACACCTGGATAACCAGATACTTAATTTAAGTGTGGTTGTGTAAACAGTGAATGAAAGGAGCTGGAAGTCTCACTTCTCTGCACATATTCACTCTTTTTTTTACTTCATTCCTTCATTGCTGTAAGATAATTTGGCTGCACTACATTAATGTAGCAGTTGAAATATAAGAACTCTGATATTCTTTACTTTTCATACATTTTCCATTTGTCAGCAAAAATTTCAACCATCCAAAAAGTAGAACAAAAACTGTTATTTTCTATCAAAAGCCAACGCTAAGACATAAAATTTGTATCATTCTTGAACTGGGAACATAACTTTGGACACCACTGGTTTAAAATGTCCCACTAGCATCCTTTTGTATTTGCAGAGTTGTATATAACTGCCTGCTCTCTTTTACATCCAAAGTGTGATATATCCTCTCGTGTGACGTGGTAAACAGTTTTTCTCCGTTACCTGCGTGTCTTCTCCTGGCTGAGGGAGTTTCTGACTTCTGGAAAGAGCCAACATCTCTATCAGCTCCCTGAAATAAAAACAGTCGAAGATTAGCTACCAGGAGTACGCAAACACCCGCTGCAGTTTATTCATCACATTTACGAAACCATGGACAGATTATTATAAAGCAGGGTTAAGTGTTTAAGTGACCAGAAGTCGCTAAATTGTAAATTTAAATCACTTCTACAATAGAAAGCCCGGTTAAGATGGTTCTGACCCGCCAAGCGTATAGCCCTCAGTTGTTCCTTCCGATTTGAAGGGAATTAAAAATAAGAATAACGTGGAACAAACCAAATTAACAAATTTAAAAAGTTTAAATTTACCGGGATAAAACCTCTAAGTCGTCCAAAACAGAAAGAAGACGTTCCTTCGTTGATTTCTCCGCTAGGGTCGCCATGTTTGCATTCCTCTCTGCAACGACAGGATGTGACGTCGTTCACTTCTTTCTCTTCATGTTCCTCAATGAGTGCCATCTATCGGTAATAAGTGAGTATTACAGAAAACTGCTCCTCGCTCTTGTTATTTCAGTGACAACCCCCTTCTGGCGACGAGAGTGAATTTCATTTTCACTATTAAGAATGTTATTTTGGCAAGGAAAAGTGATGTTACTGGCGTGCCACAGTATGTTAAAGTGACACCTCTATGAAATGTTACCAGATGTCCAAAAAAAATCTTCTTAGATATTAGTCACATGACACAGATTGCCGTCGGTTAAAACAATAACATCGTGAGCCAATCAGAGGCACGTTACAGCATATACACTTTATAAACTGTTAGAATATTTGGGATTTTGTTTTTACAAATGTTGACACGACAAAGAAAAGAGAAAATGAAGAAAAAATTATCACAGAGGATCTAAATTAAAAGACTGTCAAAAAACTTTTTCGTATCAATGTCTTTAAAAACAAAATCCCAAATATTCTACCAGTTTTTAAAATGTAAAATTATATTACAAAAATTTTTTATTTCAAACAAATCTTTGTGACAGGGCATATAACTAGGAGAATATATAATTATACACATATAGTGTATAATTAAGACTTAACAGAGTATATAATGTATAATTACATTATATAAACTGCCAATTATTTATTTTAACTGACATGATTCGCTTTGAAAATAATTAAACTTTAAGACAAAAAAAATTAAAGAGCCTACATTCAACTACTGTATGTAATAAGGCCTCTGCGGTTAGGAGACTTCAGTCTCAGTGGCTTGTTTTTTTAGCAGGTGGGAGTTTGGTTGGAGTTGCAGTCAGTTGCCGTCTAGTACCGGAGGCATTTCCTGACGTCTCCATCGGTGTTTCAGCGCTAGCAGCGGCTGCATAGTTATGCATGTTTAGCTTAGCGGCGTTAGCATTCTTCAGACTAGGAAAGTCTTTCTCATTAACAGCTGACATCTTATGTAAAACTCTTATTTTTCCTCCTTACTATAGAACGTGTGTGTCCGGGACCACCTTGAGATGAAATGATGTGTAAAGGGCCAGTTTATGTAGCAGGTTGAGAGCTGCACGAATGGAGCTCAGAATAACACGTCTGCTCGCCTCGCCATCTTGCCGCCGTCCAGTTCCTTGTTCTTCTTCGTCCTGCAAAAAGAGGAATAAAGTTAATAAAGCAAAAAAAATTAAATAATAATAATAATAATAATAAAAAATACAGGCCTTTAAATAAAGACCCGGACTAAAAATTCTCTTTTTGTCCCGCATAGCGATGCTCGTCCATTGAAGAAAGGATAACCTATCTTTAATGGCTTTTTGTAACAAGCATTTACCTGCAAGACACAGAAAATGATTAGTGACCAAATGAACGCAGAGGGCCGCCATTCATAGACTCTGCTTCAGGCGGTCGCTGACGTCAATCTGTGACGTCAGTCGGGGTTTGAGTTTGCCGTCCGAGGATGACGTCAGACCGGACGGAAAACTCGGGGTTTGAGTTTGCTGGTCATTGGTGACGTCATCGTCGGACCGCAAAGTCAAACCCCGACTGACGTGTATTTTTTTTTTTTTTTTTTTATAATATATTTAACAAACTTTATACAAAGACTCGTTTAGGGACAAAGAACATTGCAACAGGAAGGAGAATAGAAACAAGACATGGAGCTAAGACTAAAGACAAACATGTAAACAATAAGGCAAATTAATAGAGCAAGACTTTAAACTAAAGAAAAGTAGAGATACAGGCAGTTACATTTTTTCATAAACACATTTCAAATGTTTCAATGAGGTGTAATACTGTTTAAATTGGATAAGAAAAAAAACAAAACAAGGTGTAGAACCTCTCCATTTACAGCAGTGTATATAATATTTAACAAGCAAGAAGATAATATTTACTGCGTCAGATATCTGACTATCCAAGTCATCATCATATGTGAGTGATTGTTGTCATCAATTTTAAGGGAGAACCCGTTTTTAATGTCTCTCCAAAGTTTAAATGACAAAGTAGAAGAAAAAAAAGATGATTAAGTGATTCTTCTGGACATTCACAACATGCTGAATCAAATTTAAATCTTTTGTACAAAAATTCTGCCTCTGGGTAAATATTGTGAGAGATTTTAAAGTGAGTCTCTTTAACCTTAGGAGAAACTGGCCATTTTATATACTTGGAAAATGCCTTCTCAACCAGACAAATTTGTTGTTACCAAGATATTATTGTTGTAATCATTAAATAATTTAGATTTGAAGGCTGTCACAAGTATAGCATTATTATACTTTCTATCAGTCACACAATATTCTCCAATTTTACCCCACATGGATCCGTAATGTGGAATAACAGATCAATATTAATAAGACAAATAGGTCTTCAGCCAATTTATTCTAAAAGAACCAATCAGAGCCTCAACATCTAAAGCTCTAATACCACCCTTATCATAATCTCTGATAAGATCAGATCGTCGTAAATAGTGAGTTTTGTTCCTCCAGATAAATTGAAAGATTATTGAATTGGATTTCTTAATATTTTTGTCAGAGATAAAAGCAGAATGGGATAATTGGCAGCTGAGTCAATCAGGTGCAGGCGACCGCACAGGCCTTATTAACTACAGGATTTGAATGTATTCTTTCATATTTTTAGTCTTAAATTTTCATTATTATCAAAGTGACGCATGTCAATAAAAATAAGTCATTATCAGCTTAAACAATGAAATTATACACTATATAAGTGGTTCATAATATATAATGTATAAAGTAAATATACAACATATAAGTATAATTATATGTACTTCTCTTTATATGCCCTGTCACTAAGATTTTTTGTATTTACAAATATTGACACGGCAAAGAAAAGACAAAGACCGTATAAAAATACTGTGATGAAGATTTAAATATCTATTTCTATGTATCTACATTATAGATCTACATCACATGTCATGTGACTATTAAAGTTTAGTCACATGACGCAGATTATTTTTTTTTTTATTAAACAAACTGTATACATACAGGGACTCGTTGAGGGACAAAGAACATTGCAACACAGGAAGAAAAATAGAAATAAGACTTGGGGCTAATACTAAAGACAAACATGTAAACAGTAAGGCAAATGAATAGAAATAGAGCAAGATTTAAAACAAAAGAAAAGTAGAGATACAGGCAAATACTTTTTT
>CAEGAE010009783.1:0-12451 GCA_903067095.1 Girardinus metallicus
GTTGTGGGCAGGTGTCTTTTATACTGTTAACCAGTTCAAACAGGTGCCATTGATACAGGTAATGAGTGGAGGACAGAGGAAGAAGTTACAGGTCTGCGACAGCCAGAAGAAGTCTTGCTTGTTTGTCAGTGACCAAATACTTATTTTCCACCCTTATTTTCAAAAGAATTCTTTAAAAATCAGACAATGTGATTTTCTGAATTTTTTTTTCTCATTTTGTCTCTCATAGTTGAGGTCTACCTATGATGTCAATTACAGGCCTCTCTCATCTTTTTAAGTGGGAGAACTTGAACAATGAGTGACTGACTAAATAAGTTTTTTCCCCACTGTATATTGCTCACGCAAGTTAAAGACTTACCGAGCCATCAGAAGGAAATGTACACGGAGTTGCTTCAACAAAAACTGGACAATTTCAAAGGTTTTGTTATAATCATTATGGACACTATAAACACCAGACTGGATGGGCTGACACGAGAAGTGCAGGACACTAAAACCAGCCAGCAATTTACGCAGAAAGATGTGGATGTCTGCATGTGCAGCTGATCTCCTCTTTCCTTCACACCGCGCAAGTGCACAGCAACAAATCCTAAGTAATGTGGTGAGGAACTATATCGCTCTGAGAGTAAATGGGGAAGTTTGCGTGTTCCACAGAAGAAATACCTCGGGGGTGAAGCATGTCAAAATACATCAACGTGAGGAATCTAATAAGACGTTTAAAAAACAAACACTTTACGGAGTTCACTGCAGCAATCTGAATCAAATGGCAGGTAAAGCGGCGCACAACTACCAACACTAACTCGGAAGACGATAATGGTTAGAAAGCTAAACAAAATAACCTCATACTTCAAGTCAACGAGCTGGCGGTGTAAGATGCTGGTTCTGCTCCCACTGTTGGACAGCCGCTAAGCGCTACTGGTCGTGATATTTCACAGACGGAGCTTCGCTTCTGCTCCACCCGCAGTGGACTCTCACACCGAATGTTTGCAGCAGGTAACTTAATTAAAACGTTTGCTATGTCATAACATAAGACAGATAATCTCTGAAAAAATAATTGATGCCTCCTCCTTGTGTTCTGCACAATTACTCCGTTCAGTCAAAAACAACCAATCAGAATCAGGCTAGCTCCTGAGAGCAGCTGGCCGTGCTCTCAGGAAGTTTTGATTCAGTAACTCGGGATTGTTTATTTTTGATGCAACCTGCATTTAACTTTGAATGAATAGTTCTTTTTTTTTTTACATTATTTGAGATAGGCAGTGTTATGAGATTTATTTGACTCATGTATAATTTAAACTGTTGAGAACTTTACTGTTAAATATTGTTTTACTGATTGCAGGTTTTTCAGTTGTCCTATTGACTGACTATCTGCTGTATTGTGCCTGTAAATATTAAGTCTAAATTAGGTGAATTTATTGCCAGATAATTTTTCCATTTTGTAAGATCATATAGCAGCATTTATTGATCGGCCTCAAGGGTGATCGGTATTGGAATCGGCAACATAAAACCTGATCGGAGCATCCTAGTAAATACTGAAGGTACTGTCCCCCTTTTTAGGGCCATTTTCTAGGACAAATTTATAACATTTATAAATTTTAAAGCACCTGTTCTAGGAAATGAGCAACACTGCATTTATACTCAAGGTAAAATAAAAATAAGGGGATTACCTGGGATAGATCATAAGCTGTAATTCCATCTCTCTGATGAACCTCTAACTCTGCCTGCTGCTGTTGCAGTTGCCTGAAAAAGCCAAGAGACACAGTCAGCTTCTCATACAACATCCCAAACATCTGCGAGAGTTCATACCTGAAACAATGCTTATAAACCGTTGGTTTGATGTTGTATGTGTTGCTGTAATGCATTACAGGTCATACCTCAATAAACGTAACTCCTTCATGCATGATTCAGATGAGTGACACCAAGACTGAATCTCTTCAGGAAATAAACTATTGCTCATCCCAACTGCAACAGACACCCGTGGCTAACTTTCAAGGCACTTCATATAACAGAAGACTTTGTTAAAACCGGTGAAACATCTCTAAGAGCAGAGAGTGAAAATTTTCACAGAATACACAAATACATATTATTGTATCTGAAAAAATTATGTCATAGTCCGACCTGCAGAAGGCCTTTTCTTTAGGTTACTACATAGTAATCTAAAACAAACCTTATTTTAGTAGCAGCTTCACAAAATGAAACATAAGACTTTGGAACAGAGGGTTCGGAAAGAGGGGCTTGCCCAAGCTGCCACCGATCCTTATAAGACATTTGATTTTTCTTTGATAAAGTTCTTGTTTAGTGATTTCAGAATTAAGAGATTCAGACTTTTAGTAGAGTTTAAATGAAAGTAATAAACAGAATGTAAAATAACTTACTTGACGTTGGTATTGGTGCAGATTATGTACTCTATCTCATCAGAGTATGGGTTCTGGAAGGTGAAACTACTGGTTCTGATCAGCATCCACTCTCTGTTTTTCAATCGGAAACGATACATGACAGACAGCACCTGTCCCTTCAGTTTCACTACCTGCAGAGGAACAACCACATTTAAGTGCAGCATTGTTTAATTTACTGACTAAAGAAACATATCATTTGACACAGCCTTTGATCTCAGTCTTTTGATGACTCTTGTCATTTTCTACCATCACAAGGGAATGAGGCACATTATTTTTTTTTCCTTTTACCGCTGTTAAAATACACACTGATCTGACCGTTATTTTTTCCTATTAACATATTAATAATAAGATAGCAAAAGGTGCTTAATGTAAGTTTTCTTTGCATAATTTGAACCCAGTGAAGCTAAAACTGCCACTTTAGACGTTTTAGGTAGAACATATTTACAAAGAGGGTTTTTCACCTTAAATGCAAAACATATATATTTTAAAGTTTTGGCTTAATAACTGCTCTGAATATGTACTTTCAGAAAAATGCCTTTTTTGAGTCCGCGTACTCCAGTTAATTATTTGATTACTAAATTAATGGATGATTACTTCAGTAATAAATTCCTTACCTTTAATCTCAATTGCTTCAGCCCTACTATCTTTGTACACATCCTTTGCTATCCCCACATATTTTTCCGTCACTTCTGACTTCCTCATTCAGTTAACACACTTCCTCTGTAGGCTCACTATAATATGATTTGTCAAGATTCACAAAATGCAGCTCTTTCTGACCTCTGTGGATCTCTACAAAAATTGGACGAATAAAACTATCTAGGCGTGACTAGACTAGTTTAGAATAAATAGAAATATCCTTTATTGTCATACAGTGGAAAAATTCAAACCAAACCGCTGTTCATTAATTGGAATATCTCATTCCACTTCAACCACACTTTCCCAAAATACAATCTTAAATCCAATGAAGTTGTGGCGTTGTGTAAAACATACATAAAAACGTAATACGCCAACCTGCCAATCTTTTTCAAACTTTTTTCAATTTAATATACTACAAAGGATATTTAATATTCAAACTGAGAAACTTTATTGCGTTTTTACAAATCTTCACTTATTTGAGTTTTGATTACTAAAAACACCTTCCAAAAAAGGTGAAACTGGGGCAACAAAAGACTGGGAAAGTTGTGGAATGCTCAAAATTTACTTGTTTGGAACATTCCACAGGTGCACAAAAAGTCGAGAGCACATATTTTGATTTCAAAGAGATGAAATCAGGATTTCATCTTAAAACTTGTAATGCTTGCACTGAAAGCCACTGCTCTCTTTCAAATATTCCCTGTGCTTTCTCAAACCTTCCTACTCGCACTAGGATTTTCTCCTTGTGCACAAAACTTCTCTCTGTACCGATTAACTCTCCGCTCGCAAACCTCTCTACTGACTTGTGAATTCTTTTCTGCTCTCTCGAAACAAAAAAGTACCGTCGCCTGGCAACATTCCAGCCAATAGAATGAAAATGTTAATAATGGGATTCAGCCTCGCGTTATGAAGGCTAACCAAGGTTTTGTAAATCTTCATAAATTTTAATTAATCCCTAGATATATTACTGTATCTGACATAAGAGCGCTGCCTTAGAAATAAAACAACATTACATATCCATCCATCCATCCATTTTCATTACACCCTTGTCCCTTAATGGGATCGGGAGGGCTGCTGGTGCCTATCTCCAGCCACGTTCCGGGTGAGAGGCAGGGTACACCTTGGACAGGTCACCAGTCTGTCGCAGGGCAACACAGAGACAGACAGGACGAACAATCATGCACTCACACACTCACACCTACGGACAATTTGGAGAGGCCAATTAACCTGACAGTCATGTTTTTGGACTGTGGGAGGAAGTAGAAGTAGTAGAAGCCGGAGTACCCGGAGAGAACCCACGCATGCACAGGGAGAACATGCAAACTCCGTGCAGAAAGACCCTGGGCTGGGAATCAAACCCAGAACCTTCTTGCTGCAAGGTAACAGCTCTACCAACTGCGCCACTGTGCAGCAGAATATATATTGTTATAAAATTATATAACAGTCACAGGTGGCAAAGACAATAATTTATATGTAATTCTTTCACTCTATCAAAAGTAAGTTTATTGATAAATGCCAAAATAAACAAATTGCACAAACATGTCAAAAGTCACACAGGGAGAATCCAAATCTCCCATTTTTGTTTTGAAGGTAAAAAATCATGTTGTGTCACTTAAAGTGTAATATAGCAAGATAATTAGAACGGCGACAAGGCCCGTCCAAATTCAAAGGCTCCTCCTGACAAATGCATCCTTCTTTGCCCCAGATTTGAAGGATAGGTCCGGTGTGTCCTGTCCCATGATTCATTGCGTGTCCAAACTGGGTGTTCAGGCAAAGTGGCAATAGTGGTGGAGAGCAGTAAATTATTTTGCTGTATTACACTTTATGTGACACATACAATGGGAATGTTTTTTTACAATGCTTTTAGGCGAGAAAGTAGCTTTGGAAGTCTCAAATATCTGCGCGGTTCATCAATACATCACCTAATTGCAATATTGTCCCGATATTTTTGGAGATTTCTGCTCCCGCTGCAATAACAGCCACCTCCCCTGACTGCTGAATTTGGACACAGGTTTTAGTGAATTCAGGGTCTGCATCTTTCGAAGGTCCCGGTTTATGTAGGACAGGTTCTTCGTAGGACGTGAATATCGACAACCGTAAGACAGAAGCTGTGAATTCAGACAGGTCTAGGCTTAGCTGTCGAGACTCCACCTCAGCGAGAAGGACAAGATGGCAGGTTGAACGGCCGTGTTTTCTAGAGCTTGCAGTGCAAGTCTGAAATTTTACTTATCTGTTAACTCTCCACCAAAATTACAGAAATGGCTTCCCAGAACATTAATAAGTTACTCAGGCCTAGAGTTGACTCAAAAAGAAAGAAACACCTTCTAAAGACCACAGCTACGCCATGGACATCTCCACTCAAAATAAAAGGGAATGAGGCAAGCCTGCACCATTAACGGCAAGCAAGATAGCTGGAGAAAAGTGAGTCAGGCCAGTTGAAGAGGAAGAAGTGGAGGTAATATCTCTGAGATATAATAAGGGGTGAAGGTAAGCTGGTAAGGTCCGGTAGTGTGTCCGGTAGAAAAGATTCTGCATCGGTATGCAATACTGGGAGAAAGGCTGCATTTGAGCCAGGATAGATTTGCTAGCAATAGGGAATTTATAACATGACTTAATCAGTCTATAAATAACTTTTTTTCTCATTCAGAAACGTTTCTGAACTGTCCGTGCTGCTGGAGCCTCTCCCACTCCAGCGGTTGGCTTTCTCTCTTTGTCCTCACCCCCTCTGAGCTTGAAACTTTCATCAACAGCCTTCAGACCGTTAACCGCTATGTTTAACGTCTGTTTGATTTATGAACGCTAACTTCGACCAGCTGTTCTCTACCGCTCCCTCCTCAACGCTCAGAAGGTACTCTTGAGGATTGTCAATTTCCAAACCAAACACTCCTGTCAAACAAATGTAAATAAATGCCTTGCCTTGTGACTAACGGCCACAAAATGTGCTAATTCATGCTATAGACACATGTAATAGCACATTAAAATTTTAAGTCATATTCAATATTTTAAATAATTTTAAAATAAAAGTGAAAGTTCAGGTAACCAACGTAACCATACGCAGTTACATACGCAGTTACATACGCAGTTACATATGCAACTACGTTGATTCCAAAGCTTAATAGGAGTAATACCAGTCTAGAATTGTCTCCCCCAAAGAAATCATAAATTAAACATTTGTATTTTAACAATATAAATATGAAAAGGCAAAAGAAACAAAGATCAAAATAAATCTGCCATACATCTAAGTGTAACGGGTATGGGATATACAAATAAAATTCTTGCTAAAATATATTTCATAATTGTCCTGTGATGGGTGGTTTTTGGCGCCGCCTACTGGTTGCCTATAAATACGAGAAATTCCACAGTCTGTTCAGCGCTCTGCTGTGGTTTTTCTGGAGTGGCATAGGTCGTGATGTTATGAACTTTGTTGGGTCCTGTCAGCACTGCATTGTAGGAAAAACACCCGAACCACATAGTCGTGCAGTACTCCAGAACATAGTCACTTCTGAGCCTATGGAGTTAGTCTGCATAGACTTTTCGACTGCTGAGCAGGGGAACAAAGTCTGTGGATGTTCTAGTTGTGACTGATCATTTCTGCAAGATGGCTCACGCCTTCCCCTGCAAGAATCAGACTGCCAAGGAAATTGCTCGTCGTTTCTCATTTATGGTTTTCCTCGCCGTATACATTCTGACCAAGGGGTCAACTTTGAGGGCAAGCTAATCAAAGAGCTTCTAGAGATGGCTGGGATACAGAAATCCCATAAAACCCTTTACCACCCCATGGGGAATGGTGTCAAAAGGACTCTGGGAGACAGGATCAGATCCCTTCCCCCACAGCCAAAACCAAAGTGGCCACAAATGATGCAGCTACTAACCTTCTAATTGCACAGAGCATGAGACAACAGGGTTCGTACCATTCTACCTGGTGTTCGGAAGGATCCCTCGTCTACCTGTTGATGTGATGTTTAAACATGCCCTCATCAATGATACTGTTGTCAACTACTCAGACTTTTTTCTCACCTAAAGAAAGAACTACATGAGGCTGCTCGGATTGTGCTGAAAAACAGTCTCAAGGAACAGACTCGCCATGTCAAGCTATACAACCGCAAGATCAGGGGCTAACCTCTCGTCATTGGAGATACAGTACTGATCACCAACGGAGGATTGCCTGGGAAATGCAAGGCTGCAGACAAGTGAGAATCTACCCCTCATGAGGTCATATCTGTCAAGCCTGATATCAATGTCTACAGAGTTAAGGATGTCCGAACGGGAAGAGAGAAAGTTGTCCACAGAAACCTGGTACTCTCTGATAGCTTCTTGCCCTGAGAAAGTGCTGAGGACCATGAATCTGACCGTGACAGTGCTGCTGCTACGCATGGAAGTGGTCAATGTCCAGTTGTACCTGATGTGATGGAGGACAGTGATGTCCGCACAGTCAACTGGCTGATGCAGTCCAGCGATGATGGAACCCATTCAGATGATGACGACTCACTTGACCGGGGATCCTTTGCTGCCCAGTCTGACTCTCTCTCTCAGTCATCACATCCAGTCCAGCCAGTCACCCGATTCCTGTCCACAATATTGGCCACTCAACAGTCGATGATGTAGAAGATTCAAAACATTGCCCAGACATTATACTCCCAGACATGGTCATGACCCCTACCAGCTCTGTCCACCCAGACGTGCCTCCTCCTGACGAACTCCTCACGGACTTATCCCTCCCTGTTGACAATCCCCTAAACCAGTGTTTCTCAATCTTTTTTGGGCCAGCGCCCCCCTGTCCATTATCCAGGTCCCTCACCGCCCCCCATCAAAAAATTTGTAGGCTACTTTGCACTGAATATTATATTATTATTAATAGAGGTGTGCCGATCGATCGGCCACCCATCATACACTTTTTCGGGGAAAAAGTGTATGATTGGTGATAGCCGATCAAGGACTCTTGTTGCCGGTCACCTGTATCTCATTCGCAGCCTGCGTGTGCAACTGTCTCCTCTTTCCTTCACACTGCACAAGCACGCAGCAGTAAAGTCTAAGCAATGTGGTGTGGAACTTGAATGCTCTGAGAGTGAACGGGAAAGTTTGCATAGTTCGGTGGAAAATTACTTCGGAGGTGAAGCATGTCAAAATGCATCAACACAACGATTCTAATGTGACATTTAAAAAACAAGCACTTGACAGAGTTTGGATACATTGAGGCTAAATGGAGGAAAAAAGCACATCCGGAGCGGCGGGTAAAGCAGCGCACAACTACCAACACTCACCCGGATTAGCATCACGGTCAGAAAGCTAAACAAATAACCTGAAAAATAATTTAAGTCTTCCAGCTGGCGGTGGAAGATGCTGGTTCTGTTCTCGTTGTTGAACCGCCGCTACGCGCTACTGGTAGTAATATTTCATAGACAAGAGTGTCAGGATTTGCAGTGTATGGTGAGTGGTGAGGGAGAACGCAGACAGACCCAGGTTGAGATTAAATGATGATGATTTAATGGAAACCAAAACCAATACAGCTCAGCAGTCCAAATGAGCAGGCAGCACAGTGGATGAGAAGCAAGGCTTGACACTGGTGGCCACTGCTAAAATAAAAGACTGCTAACGAGAGCTGACAGGACTTGACAGTTCTACTGTGACGACCACACAAGACATTCGACTGACAGACAAACGACATTCAACTTTCGACTACTTACTTAGTCTTAGACTTAGACATTCGAGTAGGACCCGACAAGAGACAGAGACAACAGGTGGGTTTAAATACATAGAGGGCAATCAAGGGAAGTGGAGACAGCTGGGAACAATCAGGGGGGAAGACAGAACAACACAGAGACTCACAAAGAACAGAACCAAAAATAAACACACTAAGAAACCAAATCCTTACATAGAGCGCCGTTTCTGCTCCACCTGCAGTGAACTCTCACACCAAACGTCTGCTTAAAGCTGCAGCACGTAACTTAAAAAAAAAAAAAGATTTTAAATATGTATTAAAACATTCCCTGTCCTAACACAAGAGAATCTCTGAAAAATAATAGATCTCCTCTGCCCCTTGTGTTCCAGCTCAGTCAGAAACAACCAATCAGAACTAGTATTCATCAGCTAGCCATGCTATCAGGAAGGAGTGTTTATTTTTATCCAGCCGGGCTCCATAGGTAAAAGCCCGGCCACCAGATGCTCGCCATCGTGCCCCCCCTCCAGGCCTGGCTCCAGAGTGGGGCCCCGGTGACCCGCATCCGGGCGAGGGAACACCAAGTCCAAAGTTGTTTCTCTTCATAGGGGTCTTTATTTATTTATTTTTTCAGAGACGATAGTGACACAGTGTGGCATTATCTAAAATTACACCAGTTAAACGCAATATGATAAACAACTAATCCGGTAAAGTTAACCTTCCTGTGTTTACTCTGTAGACTCCGGTACAGAATGGACCAAAATGTGTCATCAACCCATCTGTGAAAAAATTGTGACTTCCATGGGTAAAAAATATAACAAAAGATGTACATTTTTTAAGTAATTAGGACTTTTTGTGTGTCACAAACAGCAATTTCTTAGGTAATAGGAAAATTGCATATTTAGGCCAAGTTCTAATACATGCTGAGAGTGAAACTCCTTCCTAAAGGTGAAGATATATCACAGAATTCAAAAGAAAATAAAAACGGGAGACCGAGAATAATATAGGAAATACCGCCCCCTTCACTCCCGGTGTGCAATGGCCCCATTTCCAAATAAAGAATGAGACTGCCAGTGGTCCATCCCCACCCCTTTCTGTTTGCTGCAGCGAGCTCCTTCTCGTCTGCAGCACTACTATTGGTGGAGTGGACCTAAAAATTAATTCTTATTTTTTTCTTATGTGACAGCTCTGTATACCCGTCCCGACATGCACATGCAGTTGGTTGGACTTTATGCCATTTACTGAAATGAGTGGTCAACAACACACAAATAGCGCAGTGAGCTTCCCTACTGGTCCACTAGCCTGTGAACACACTGCATACTGCGATACATGTTACAAAGAGAAGCTAATTTTTCAGCTAAATGTGAGAACCTCGAATCAAGAGCGAGGCTCAACAATCTTCTTTATACCCGGTTTCTGATTGTATCTTGCCTCCATTCAGTTTTGCCATGTCTCATTCTCCCTCTTCCTTTCTTTAATTTTTGTTAAAAAAAAAAAAAAAAAACGGCAGCATGCCGTACAGTGTAGGGGAGTTGGTTGTAGGATATATCTTTCATTTTTCGTATTTGGCACTGATGTAATATTTGTATGTTTTTTATGGGTCTTTTACACTTTTTATTGTGAAGTTCCACAATAAAGAACTTCAAACTTCTCAATAAAGAGAAGAACAATGTAATCTCTTTCATGACTGACGTGATGCGCACCTCACTCAAACTACTGCAGGATATGGATCTCTGTGTAGAGAGGACCCATTGGTCATTAAATACGAAGCCTAAAGATTCCTCTTCCCCGCAATCAATCATCTTCTAAATACAGAGTAAAAGAAAAAGTAATACAGACGAAATGGAGTATTTGATGTTACCCACCACGGCCGAAGGATGTACTTTCACAAGATTGTACCGGAAACATACAGAAGAAACGCAAACAGGTATGAGAAGGACCTGTTTGCGTTTCATGGACCTGCATGAAGTGCAGGACCATTTCACATGAAGGACCATGAGAACAGTGTCGCCTTTTCCCGCCCAGATGAGAATCTACCTGGACCATGGTGCGAAGATGTTCGCTATACTTACAAAAACAGCCTGAACAAAATGGGAATACACAGTGGCGTGCCGTGGGGTTTCAGTCATTGCCTTCAATAGACGTCAACTAGACCTGAACAATACACACGCTGTGCAGGACAATGCAGAAACTATGCACCACACCAAGCCAGATGCATCCAATAATGTGCAAATAAATAAAATATGCCAAGTAAAGCAACAATGCAGCCCAACAATGCAGCCCAACAATGCATATATCCAGCAATATATCAATGTATAATTTAACAAAATACACAGGTAACAGTGCACATAATTGAACAGTCAGCAATTTAGCAAAACTTTTCTATGTTCCCCAGTTAAGAATTGAGCAACAAATAACCGATACCAACGGTAGACCACGGTATCCGGAAAAGCAGGAGAAGCGATGCAGAGTTCAACGAACATCCAGGGTGAACATACAAGGTGATAATCAATGATTTGTGAAAAATAAATGGACAGATAAATCCGAACTCAAAATATGACCTTAGTGATGAAATAACTTGAAAGAAGTCTAAAATAGTAATACATATTACAATTCTAAAGATAAAAGGGACTTTCCTGGCCATGTGAGTAGATAAGATGACTTACTTGTTTTATTTTATTTTATGTACACTTGCAAGCAGGTGAGCAGTTTATTGCTGGGTGGCAGATGACACAGTGCCAACGTCACGCAATGCAAATGGGGCTCAGAAAATAAATGCAGCCTGTTTACTTCTGTTGATCCAGTTTCAAAATGCCTGTGTTATGTATGGTTGTTCCAAGTCTGTGTTGTGTATGGTAGTTCCCAGTGTTCTAATAGAGAGAAAGATAACCGTTATTTTCATGTTTCGAAGTAGCTGGTCACAAAGGAGTTGATTTAAAAAAACTTACCGAAAAAATAAGTGAAAAGTGGATCAAAAATCTATGGCTAAAAACAGGAGGTGGAGGAACAAACAATGCCAGAATTTGCAGTGACTGCTTTCTGACAGGTAACGATTGCATCGTTTAAATTGTATTTTCAGATATTTTATTGGACAGTTACTTAGAAAGACAAGCATTCACATGAAAGGTAAGATGTATTATTTTTACGCCCTAGCTTGGTTGTTTCCAGAAAAGGTTTGAGTTTAGTGTTGACATTGGCATTTTACATCTTACTTTACTATTTTTAAGGTTGTTCAAGTGCAGCAGGTGATGTAGACTCCCAGGGCTGGGCCCCTACTGTTAACCTGGGCTGTAACTATTTCCCCATTCTCTGGCCACCATCTATGTTTTTAATGGGGTTTCCATAGATCACTGTGAATGGTTGACCTGCATTGTAGAAATGTAGTATGAAGTCCAGCATGAAGTTGGGTTTACTGAAACTAAATACATTATTTACAAGTAGATCCAAGCACATAGAAATAACATGGGGTTAGCTTGTTGTTTGCAATAACATTGTTATCATAGATCGATTAATTACTTATAGCACAACTCACTACTCACACAGTAGAAACAAGTCTACAGCCATTTAATGTTCCCTTTGATACTAAATGGTTGTAGACCTTTAAAAGCTTTCAATTGGCTCGTGCCAGATGAAAGCATGAGGTAATGTGATGGATACCAGGGGTTCCATCCCTGGTGAATGATTATTGATGTTAATTTGTTTAGTTTATTTATGGATTAAATGTTTTTGTTTTAGTTCTTTATTTCAGTTATATTGACATTTAAACATTCTT
>CAEGAE010009788.1:0-32409 GCA_903067095.1 Girardinus metallicus
TATATATATATATATTTTTTTTTTTTATTATTATTATTATTATTATTTCATGACGAGCCATTCTTTGCGCTATCATCTCCGGTGGCTCCAGTAGTGTCCAGAAAGAAACCAGCCTTCTTAATCAGGTTGTTTAGCCTTTTTTGGTGCTAGCCAAACAGATGATGGAAAAAGAGATTACGCTCTACACAACAGTCATTTTGCATCTTACTGCAAACAGTGAAGAACTTAAATTTCCTCAAGAAGTAAAGTCTGCTCAGTATGAAAATCAAACATTAACAAATATTTCATTTCAGTCACGCAGAACTTGAATAAATAAATAAAATAAGTTTTAAAATCGTAATTTCATTTGTTAAGGGAAAACAAACTTACCAAGGTAATCTGACCCAGTGTAGAAAACGTAACTGCTTTTATTGTAGTTTATTTTGGATTTAATTCATGCTTCTTCCTGTCACTTGCTGATGTACTCCTGGACAAAGTATTCAACGCTAAGTTGCCTTCTTATCCGTATTGGTGCCTATAGTGTTAAACACTTTGATTGATCGACATGACTAGAAAAATATAGAGAAACTGCTAAAAGGAAAAACTATCTTACGCTGAAAAAAGAAACACATAAAACCTCTATGTAAATAAATTCATAATTAGATGAGAAACAAGGTTATCAAACAGTCCTGAACATGTTGCCAAGACATCTGTAAGACTCCAGTGAACCACTTTGAGAGTCATTGTCTGCAAAAGTAAAAAACATGTCACAGTGAAGAGCCTTCAAGAGTGTCGACCGACCAAAACTTATCTTCAAAAACCCATTAACGTCTCACCTTGGAGGTCACAACAGAAAATAGAGCAGCATCTAAAGCAATGCAGCACTCATGAAGAAAAAAAACTGTGTTCAAAATTTCATCCACTGGAAATTTCTAAGGCAAAATCCATTGCTGGAAACTCAAAGGCCTGCATCGCATTTGTTAAACAGCAAACGTTTATGTAAGAATGCGGACTAACGAGAGAAAAGTGCAGCCACGTTCAGACATGGCGGTGGTCATGTCATGGCCTGGGACTGCTTTCCTATTATTGATGGAACTATAGATTCTGCTCTCTACCAGAAAACCCTGAAGCCAATTGCCCAATTAATCGGTTCATGACCTTTGCAAGGTCAAGACTACTTATGTTATGCAGCAGGGCAATGAACCTGCAAGCCAAAGGCTAAAAAAACAAGCTAGCAAATTAAAATAAAGATAAAGGTTTTCTATTGGCCTAAACAGGTGGGGTAGCTGTAGTTAGTAGGACTGACTTATCATGTCTGATGATCTACAGATTTGTACAAGATATAGATGAACAAAGTTTTCAAATGATCCACTACATGCTATTTTTTATTGCTAAAAAGCCCACAATTTTTTATACATGTATAGCTTGAAACAGAACAATACATTTGAGTAAATAGCATATTTGAGTCAAAATAGCTTAAAAATGTTAGAATTCAACTTTGTTCACTGGATTTTTAAAATGCATCTTACTGTCTATTATCGATCATTCCACATTATTTCTACTCAGAATCATTAATTGAATGCTGTCCAAATACAATGCTATTGCAGCTGGGTTATTGGTTAAATTATGGCAGTATTTTATCAGCGTGGAAACAAAACAATAAGCTGTGATTTTACTGTGGGGGGTTTGTGTTTCTCGCTGCGTGCGCGCATATGACATCACGGATGGGACTGGCTCGCCCTGAGTGGGGTGGAGAGAGTTTCATCCAGACCACGGAGGCAGAAGGAGCTGGCAGTGGGAGAAACAGAGGAGATTTAGTTTCATCCACACACGGACCAAACCAATAGGTCCGCTGCCAGGAAAGGCGAGCAACGCCCCGGGGGCCAGGGGAGACCGTCCGCTCCCCCAGGTGCCCTGACTCCTGAGATGAAAGGAAGAATGGACAGTGAAGAAGAGTTTTAGTCGGGTACAGGTCGCCAAGATGAAGTTCGGGAAGAGCATATGCGTGCTGAATGTGGGGGGAACCCGTTACGCCTTCACTCGTGAGGTGATCAGGGATTTCCCACTCCGGCGCGTCAGCCGCTTACATGCCTGCGCGACCGAGAAAGAGGTCCTAGAATTGTGCGACGACTACGACCGGGACAGGAACGAGTTCTTCTTCGACCGCCACGCGCAAGCTTTCGTGTTCATCATGCTGTACGTGCGCTCCGGCAAACTCCGGTTTGTCCCCGGAGTCTGCGAGCTATCCTTCTACACCGAGATGCTGTACTGGGGGCTGGAGACCGCGCACCTGGACTCCTGCTGCCAGAAGCGCCTGGACGAGAGGATGTCCGACATCGGGATGGACAGTCTCTCAGAGGGGGATATCATACTGTCCGGGGATGAGTGCCTGACTCCGGAGGAAACGGTGCAACAGATTGCGCTCACTGGACGTGCCAAATGGCTGGAGAAGATGCGCAAAACCTTCGAGGACCCTAATTCTTCCCTGGCGGCGCAGCTTCTGGCTTCGGTGTCCGTGATTTTCGTGATTGTTTCTATGATCATGCTGTGTGCCAGCACGCTGCCGGACTGGGATACGGCTAAGAAGACTACCGTGGAAGAGCACAGGTAGGCGATGGTGTGCGACCAAACTGCAGTGCTTGAGGGTCTCCCCTCAGTGAAATGCGGTCAGACATTGAGGCGCGATGAGATGGTGCTCTAAAGTCCTGTGCGTAAAACTGAGACACTTTATGACTAAATCTTTCAAATTCAGTAAAATCCACCACACTGACTTTAAATATAGTTTGTCACCTGTAGAGAAATATGTCAAGTTTTGCTGTTTTGTGGTAAATTGTTGATTAATCGAGATAAACAAACTCCCAGTAACAGGCTTCCACACCCCTCTCGTCATGACATCATATAAGGCATAAGGTGACGAATCGAACCTCCTCAGAGTATTTTTTCCACATATCTCTGCAGGTTCTTCATGTAGTTCTGTTAAGTACTACATGAAAACTATTATTTTTCTCTCAATTTTAGGTCTATGTGAAGGGAAGATGGACCCATATACTCAGATATCACTAATATGAGAGCATTCAAATGTAAAAACCGGATTTGCCTTTTTTTGGATCCATTATTAGCAATGTAAACTTATAACAGCACATTTCTCTTTATTTTATAAAGTCAGGCTTGAGCACAAAATTACAAAAAGAAATGTTATAGTACTTTGTGTGACTCTTCTTTAATGACATGCAAACTGTCAGAAGTGATAATAAATGTCACCTTTCAGTACATATGATCTGCACAGCAGCCATATTGGAAACAAAACTCAGACCTGTTCATTGAAATGCAAATTTTCTAGTTGGAATTCCGACTTTAGGTGATTCTCCTGTTTTTCAGACAGGGAACTTGAACATGCACCATTACGTTTCATTTAGTTACATCGAAACTCTGTACATACAACATAGTTAGTATGTTGTGAAAATGCCAGGATGGAGGGCAGTAGAAATATACCTGTCGTTGGACTTTATTGCCAAAAACAGAGCTTTTTTTGGTGCAAAATTGCAAAAATAATTCTTAATAATGCTTAAAATAAGAACTCAAGTTTCAGACTCATGTAAGAACTTTACATAGACCTTTGGTCTGAGACTTAATTATCTTATGTGATAATGACTTCAAAACAAGTTTGGGACCCTGATCCAGTTCATTTGAATACTTTTAATCAAATTCTTTTTTCAAACGTATTTACTTGTATTATGTTTGTCTGCAGAGAAATGTTACAATATCACAGAGTTCAGGAAAATTTGCTTGTACAGAACAGCCTGTTCCAATGTAGTGATCATTGAAATAAGAAATCACCCATCACTCAGCATCCAGGAAGAGGAGCTGTTGGAGTCAGGTGAAGCAGAAGGAGTGCAGACTGCATCTGGGGCCATTTTATGAGGGGCAGACATGTCACAAACTAATCTTATGAAAATACTCTATTAGTATAGAAAAGGGTAGAAAAGGTATCCTTTATTGTACCAGAATGGTAAAATTAGCAATTTTAAGGTAAATGGATGCATCCAGATTAACACAAAAGCAAAAAAGTATAAAAACAGAAAAATAAGAATGGAAAACTGTACAGTAAGGGCAATTTTACAGGATACAAAAACTTATTATTTCCAGTTATAAGAAATAATCAAATGAAAAGAATCAGGAATATAAAGCTGTATTTTGTGTACTGAATATAAAGCTCAACGATGAGCGTTGTCATCATAACATTTTGCTTCCACTTTATTATCTTACACATTATCCTGGGGTCACTGGAGTCAAACAGGTAAAGTTGCAACGTATTTCTTTATTAATTCACCTTTTTTATACAGGTAGATCTCACAGCGACGTGAAGCCTCATTTTTAAAAACAATCTACTTTATATGTACATAATAATTTGATAGTTGTAAAAATCTATCTAATTGTCTCGACAAGGCAAACCTTACATAAAATAAAATAAAATACCAAAAAAGCATTAAGAGCATAAACAGCCACCCACAGATGATTTCTCAATTTACCTTAAGGTGTTAAAAACCTTTAGTTCAATTAAGCTGCACAGCTTCAGATCCTGTTGTAATTTTCTTCCAATTAAGAAAATCCATTTTTCCAGTTCAAGGAAGTCCAAGGAAGTTAGATAAACTATATATATAGTAAATGTCAGGTAACCAGAGAATAGACTGTACAATGCTGGGCTTTTACATCCTGTGGTGAATCTCAGCATTCAACCTGTAAGGAGCTAACAGGAACATTCATATAAATGATAAAACCATAATCAATGTAAGGTAAAAGGTCAGCTGCCACAGGTCGTTTATTCATATTAAATTAAAACATGCCTTAATTCTATGGAAAGAGCCTCATACTATCAATATCCGACATAAAAGAAAGATTTTTATCTAGTAATATGCATTTCTAGCAAGCAAAATTCAATTTGTGCAGACAGGATAGCAGGGAGAGTAACAGAGGCTTTCTTTTAGTTTGAAAACAAAATACCTTCAGTTTTGTCAGTATTGAGAATTAATTTGAGATGCAACAAATGTGACTGAATAATCTTAAAAGCAGCCTGTAGATTATCGTAAACTAAGGCAATGGAGTTTCCATAGCGGTAAACAACTGCGTCATCAGCATAGAGATGGACAGATATACCAGATGCATTATCCCCGAAGTTATTAATGTAAATTTAACTCCATTCTGCCAGAATCTGATAAAAATAACAGAGTCACTATAGTATTAGCTCATGCAAGCCGTGCCTTCACACAAAGCAATTAAAAACACAGACATTAAAAATAATTTGATGAATAAAAGACAACACCCTCATATATTTGTAAAGCCTTTATTAACAAATAATTCACATTCAGTGATCCAACATTGATCATATTTCTACTCTCGCTGAATCTTGATGAAAACTCCCAAACTGGGTCAATTTATGACTAATTCAGTACAGCTAATATTAAAAATAAAACACCATTCCCATAACAGTTAGACTGAAAACAACCAGAACTTTTAATCTCCAGATCAAATCATAACTGAAAGTTCAAATACCTATTTTACACCTACCCATGTGTCCTGTAAAAAAACATTTACCATGCACTTAAGCCCTTACATATTAATATATTTTTCATTATACTTATCAGTTTAATAAATCATGAAAAAATCCTCAGAAAAATCCTCAAATCTCATGTGTAATTAAATTGAATTACACATATTTTCTCTCAACTTTGTACTGCATTAACTTGAGTTTTAGAAAATACGACAGATTTTGTTCCCTGATGCAACCAAAATAACTCTTAAACAATCTACTGTTATTTATTATGGTCATGAAATTTCCATGCATGAGTTGATAATGGAAAATTACAACAAATAATGTGCAAGACTTGAATAAAAATGTGAAACAAAGCTTTAGCTACTGCTATCTATTTCCCTTTATTGATACATTTAAAATGCATAAATAAGAATGTTACCATTATTTGATCTGGTGGAAGACAGATAAGGAAGTCTGATCTGGTCAACAAAATGGCGGCCTGTGAAGAACAATAAGGTTCCTAATATCTAGAATTTAGTCATTTTAGTCATCCAGTGTTTGGTTAAACTTCCTAACCTCTGCCCTGACAGCATAAACTGAGCATTTGGGTTTAAGAAAAAAACCCAAATGCTTATTTTTAGTGTATTAGTGGAAACATGGTAAATGTATCCTGGTGCTTGGTAAACCGGCGCCTCTGAGGACATTATGCTCATTGATGAGTTTCAGACAACCCCATTAATCATTAGCATCCTCACATGGCTGTAACCCAAGCCCCCTAAGAGAAGATCAATAACTGTTCAATATTATCTACTAAACTTGAAGTGTTAATAACACAGAGAGCTCTCTTTTGATGCATTTCTCTTACCTTTTCCTTTTGTGGTCTCACAAGAGGGCAGTTTCTGTCTGGTCACAAAATGAAAACCTGCATTTCCATTTCTGCATTGTGTTTTTTTTTTTTGTGTGTGTGTGTGTGTTTTTTGCTACAGCCTGTCTTCTGAAGGAAGTCCTGAGGAGTCCATTTTCTATATAAGGTTAGGTTTTATTCTCTCAGGCTGGACATAGCTTTGAGTTTGGAGCTTTTCCAGGGGGTTAGGTAATCAACTAAAAGCGTAGCTCAGGGGGCCAAAGGGATCCAGTTTCATGCCAGTAGATGATGCAGTTTTCTCAGCTGCTTCATAATTTGGTTTGATTCAATTGTGGTAATCGCTACCATGTTGGAACATGCAGTCTTTGCTTCCTTGAATCTCGTTTGTGTCAAATACCAGCGGGATGGCTTTCTACTTCAGCTTTATGGCCTTTGCTGTGTTAATTGGGGGATTAATTGTGTGGCTGATGTTGTCACAATCACTCTAAGACTTTTTCTTCTTTCCCTGTGTGGAGTTTAATTCAGCCTACTTTTGTTTACTTGTATCAGATGTGCTCCTTATTTCCAATGATTTAAATCCTCTTGCTTGGCTTATTCCTGCCTCACACTGACAGGTCAAGTCAAGCAGTATCTCACATCAAGCATACTGTTATCTCTCTGGAGCTCCTCTGCCATTTCCTGTTTATTGTTGAACTCTTTCTCTCTCCCATCTTCCTTCTTTAGGATAGTGGAGGCCGTGTGCATCGGCTGGTTTACAGCTGAGTGCATTGTGCGCTTTCTGTTGGCCAGAGACAAGTGCGACTTCATCCGCCATCCGCTGAACATCATCGACGCGATTGCCATTACCCCCTACTATGTAACCATGGCAATGGCCGGAGCTGGGATGCCGGGTGCCGGGCTCGGGGTAGCTGGAGTGATACTGCGCGTGCTGAGGATGATGAGAGTGTTCTGGCTCATGAAGCTGGCCAGACACTTCCTGGGCCTGCAGACTCTGGGTCTGACGCTCAGGCGCTGCTACAGGGAGATGGTCATGCTCATGGTGTTTGTCTTTGTGGCCATGGCGATATACAGCGCCCTGGCACAGCTGCTGGAGCACGGCTTGGACTTGGACTCGCAGAACCAGGACTACGCCAGCATCCCGGCCGCCGCCTGGTGGGTCATCATCTCCATGACTACAGTCGGGTACGGGGACGTGTATCCAGTGACGATTGGAGGACGAGTTCTCGGGGGGATGTGTGTTGTGAGCGGGATTGTTCTCCTGGCTCTGCCCATCACTTTCATCTACCACAGCTTTGTTCAGTGCTACCATGAACTGAAGCTCCGCTCCGCTAGATACACACGAAGCGTGTCTTCAGAGATGCTGCAGTGAACCAAATCAGACGCAAACGCTGCAAACCAGAGGATCTCCTTGTTAAATAACCAACTGCCCTCTCTCCTGGCTCTGGCACACTGCAAAAACACAAAGTCTTACCTAGTGTATTTGTTTTGTTTCTAGTGCAAATATCTCAGAAGACAACTAACTTACAAGTAACTTTTCATTCAGATCTCGGAGCTTGTTTTAAAACAATAATTCTGTAATATCAATTAAAAAAAAAGGCACAAGTTGCATTGGCACATTATTGAATTTATAACATGAAAAAATTGCGTTATTATGAGAGAGAAAGTCTGCCTGTAGTACCAGTATTTTTTTTTGTCAATAATAAGAAATGATTGGCTTAAACCAAGCTCCTATATCTTGCTAAAAAGCCACTTGTAAATCAGTTCCATTTGTTTTCAAGCGTCCAAATATATTTGCACTAGGATCTAGACAAAAGAAAAAACTTGGTAAGATGTTATGTTTTTGCAGTGCAGCATTCAATATTGTTGCTCTACTTTGGTGGTGTCCAAACTTTTTGCTCTGGGGGCCAAAACTGGCTAATTTAAACCACTCACAGGCCACGAAATCCATTAAATTAAAAATGCAAAAATTTGTTAATTGTGACTTTTGCTTTACCAGCTGAAAAATACTTATTTTTCTTTGGAAATCTGTAAATAATTAAAGATACAAAACATATATAGGGTTTTGGACTGTTGCCTTATTAAAAGAAAAATGCCTATTTTTTGGATAATCAATTCTTTTCTGTTTTGTTCGACAAATCTGAACCATTCTTGAGGAGTCATTTGAAGGGCCAAAACTTTGACTAGGCCACTACAAAGTGTTCAATACAAAGAGTATTTTATCCATTGTGTCCTTGTATGAAGTGGGATTGAGCTGGAGGCCAGGAACTGATAGCCTGATATTTTCCTTCAGGATTTCTGTCGCATCAATAAGAGCAGCCCCAGACCATCACACTGCCACCACCATGTTTGACTGTTAGTATGACGTTCTGTTTCTCAAATTCTCTGTTAGTTTTACAGCAGGTGTAATAAGATGTACACCTTTCTAAAAGTATTTCTTTGAACATCTCAATCCCCAGAATTTTTGGATTATTTTCCAAAAAATTTTGGAGATCATGAAGAGTTGTTGTTTTTGTTTATTTTTGGCAAATTTGAGATGGAGCCTTGTGTTGTTTTTCTTCATCAGTGATTTTACCATCTTATTCTCCTATAGAGACGGTTTCTTTCTTATTGTTGAATCATGAATACTGACTGTAGCTGAAGCAAGTACAAATTAATTTTTCACACCTGCCCAGGTTTGTTTTGATAGATTATTTCCCCCAATAAATTTGTTGATTCTTATTTTAATCAGCTTATTTGTGTTAAAAATAGTTTAAAGACATAAACTGTTGTTTTTCCAACTTATGTTTGTAAAATTATACAGTAAAAAAAAAAAATTAACAGCAATATTTTTGGTTTATTTGGCCTGTCATAGAGAATAAAAATAGGTGTTTATTTTTCAAAGTCATATTTTCACCATTATATTCATACATTCATAAATATCATCCCAAGCTAAACATTTAATTCACAAGCTAAATGTTTAGCTTGGTCCGAAATATTTAGGTCAAAGCAAAATAGTTCAGATTAGGAAATAAATATTTAGTTTGAAAATTAAATGTTTAGTTTAGAAAATAAACATTTATTTTGAAACTAAATATTTAGCTAACACAAATTAATATTTAATTTGGAGGTCAATATTTAGCTTGTAAATTTAATTAATTAATTAATTACATTAATTTAAGTTAAACGTTTGGTTTATGAATTAAATATTTAGTTTGGAACTAAGATATTTATAAACATATGAATGACATGGTTAAAATATGATTGAAAAATTAACACAATTTTTGTCTCTATGACAGGTTAACTACTTCATAATATTGCTCTTAATTTTTTACTGTGTACTTTACAAACTGCACCCCGTTATAATCTTATAATCTGATAAACAGATTATATGTCATCATTTCTGGTGAAAGTGTCTGAGGAATGTCCCTCCTCCTCCTGGTGTGAGTTACATCCTAAATTATATTTCCTGCCAAGTATGGTTGATGTAAAAAGTGGGAGTGAGGACGTTTTAAAGGCTGAAACGACGTCCTGAAGCAGCCCCAGTTTGACCAGTACTGACCTGTAAGCCTGTGGTAGAGTCTCTATATTCCTCCAACCTCACCTCCTGATGATTTCTGTCTTCTGCAGGTAAGCTACAGCCTACTAATACCTTCTTCAAAGAACTCGTGCTCAGCACCTGGAGTGTACCTTTAAAAGCACAGCATGCAGATAAACACACACAGAGAATTCTTTATTAGGGACACACAGGTAAAGCCAATCTCATTTTATCTATGGTTGCTGTTTACACTGTGTCCCCATGGTTACAGATCAGGCAGAAATGACTGCAACGGTGTGTGTGCGTGTGTATGCATGTGTGTTTGTTTGTCTGGCTGTTGGCCGCTCACTTTTTCAGAGATTTAAACCCAGATGGAGCAAGTTACACAAGAATGATGTGTGACCTACATGGATTCTGTGAGACTGGTGTGAAATAAGTAGAGAGGCGCGAACAAATGCGAGGGGTTACACAGAGGACTCAGAGTGTTAGATGAGCTTTAAGCCAAGAATAATGAAATATGGGCTTGGGTCAGGAGGGACCTCAAAGTGGCAGACAATAAAACAGACACAGATACAACAGGACAGATGGAGTCTCAGATGGAGGATGGAAAAAGTATTGCGAAAAAAAAGACAAAGCCCAAGCACAAAGAATGAAAAGCTGCTTCTTTATTTGTGAGTGAATGTGAGGCATTTTGTGTTTCTCAGTCTCCAAGGCAACCTCATCCTCCAACATGCCAATCATTATGGTGGTTGATTTCTGTGCACACAAATAGACTGCATCCACGCACACCTCCTGGATGGTGCGCAACAGCTTTGTCTTGAGATTTTTGCGGAGAATCACAACAGAAATAGGGATAAAACTGAGTGCAAAAAAAGGAACGTGTGTTTGAAAAAAAAAAAGAGCATCTAGGGCTGCCACAAATGATGGTTCTGACATCGATACATTGATAAGTCACGCATGTTTGTGGCGTTTTTTGCCAAGATGATACGATTTGTTGAACAGACAAATGATCCAAACAAACAAGTCAACACCTCTCCCACACAACAGTCTTTCTCTACATCTCTTCTCCTTTTCCTCCCCCCTTTATTACACATCAATCTGACTTTTTTTTTTTTTCAAATAAATCAAATGTTTAAGTCAATCTATGTGTTTCCAGCACTGTTTTAGAGGTCTGTATTAGTTTAGAGCATGTTAGTCACATTAAATATTCTTGTTGTTCTTTGTGTGCTTTTTAAGTTCGGCAGATGTCTTAAAATGAAATTTAATATTTCATTAGCTGAGTTCTGACCTAAATCATGTAGCTTTTGTTTTCAGGAAAGAGCATTTGGGTTGAAACCCTCAATCAGACTTTTTTCATTGATACTCATAATAAATGTGATCAGTGTTTGAGCTTTTCTAATAAAACTCTGATATGTAGAACCAAAGTGTCTGACTGCTTATTTCAAACTTTATCATAAGATAATTAAGTAAAAGTGTCTTTGTCTCTTGGACTTTTGCCACATTTTATCACGTTATAACTAGGGATGCACCGATCCACTTTTTTCACTTCCTATACCAATATTGGGCCGCACTTTGGATTAGTTGATTTTATTCATTTTTCCAATTTTGCCAAGTAATTTTATAGCAAAGCAGTGTCATAAAGTGACACAAAATGCAATTTACATGATGATCCAATGTTCATACACAAGAAGAAATAACAGGTATTTCATTTTAAATATCTGGACACTGGAGAAAGTTTTATAGGTTCATGTTTTCCACTCTGGTCGGAACAATTCCCCTCATTCTATATGTCATTTTTTAAGAAATGCTTGAAAACAATTTCTTTATATAGAGCAAATTCACAACAAAAGTAGTCTCAAGGCATTTTAACAATATTATTTTAATTTAAACACATGCCTTCCAATTTATTGTAGTTATCAAACAGTACAGTAATCTCAGTTAATTATTTAAATACAATTATAATTTGTTTTTGATAATTTGGTGACTTCTGAAGGCAAACAAACAAATTTTTAATCTAGGGTTATCCAGGTATTGAAGATTGACTGCAAATCTGTTTTTGTGTATTTTTACTTCAAAATCACTTTTTAAAAAAAAAAAAGAGAGAAAAATAGAGTGAGAGATTGATAGTTTTCTTTCCACTTCATTCCACTGCCTTTTGTTAATATTCCACATAAAATCTTAATAAAACCAACGTGATTCTTATGGTGGTAATATGAAAAGATTCACTGGATACTAATACATTCACAAGGCACTTTATATTTCAAGACTCCATAAGCTGGCTGCTCCAACCACATTCATCTTCATTAAATGAAGTGTCATATCTTATTACTGTCAGTCCATAGAGTCACGGGCCTCGATCACCGGGGAGACGGATTTCTTTGGGTCGCTGGTGCTTCCTAATTTCAAAGTGATGATGTAACTGTAGGCTAAAAATAAGCTGCATTTCTACTTCATGCAGGCACTGAATCTTAACATTCAGAATGATGAACACCTGAGCCCACCAGCGCTCTCCTCCGAGTCACATGTGTGGTGACTGGTCTCACAAAAAGCAGCAAAAAGAAGGAAATGACTGAAGCAGAGAGAATGCCCCCGGATTTCAAACTCTTCAAAAACCTATTTCATGTTCATCGGTAAGCTTTCTGAAAACTTGGTTTTCCTTCACTTCTCACTTTTATTAGGATACATTAAAAACAGATTTTGATGTTAAGGGAAAGCCCCCCTGTGGTGTTTTGTACGAAGTAGTTTCAGAGGAACTCCAGTGAAAGTGAGGAAATAAAGCCTTATTTTTACGTTTCAATAATCTCATACTGATCTTATATCTCCCTTACCATCCTCTGCACTGTGTGTGGCAGGAAAATAACCTTAGATTCTCATCTGGTGTTTTTTTGTCACAGCTCCAGCTGTCTTCAATGTGTACTGCAGAACCATAAAGTCTTACCAGGTGTTGTGTAGTTTCTAGTGCAAATATCTTGGTATATGTTAATTAGGACTAAATTAACTTAAAGGTAATGTTTCAACAAGATAGGAGCTTGTTTTACTTTAATCCATAGTTCCTTAATGGTGATTAAAAAAATACTAGTCCACTACAGATTATTTCATGTATAGCAAGACATTTTTACCAATAATTAATTAAATAACAATGAATTATTATTATTAATACTAATACTAATAGTAATAATAAAGCAAGCTTCCATATCTTTCTGAAACGTTACTTGAAAGTTAGTTTTGCTTTATCCCAAGTGTACTAAGACATTTGCAAACTAAATCAAAAGTATATCCCAGAGAGACAGAAAGCCAAGGATTTCAAATTAAAAGTTCCTAAGCGATCAGACTGAATATAATATTCATAAACTCCGATAACTGAAGAAGCTCAAAATCTGAAGATCAAAAAATGCTTAATTTATATTTATTATTTGAGAATTGTGGGTAACTCTGTGGTACCTTTGGAAGAGCTGCAGAGATTAACAGCTCAGGTGGGACAATCTTTTGATTAAAATCATGCATTTTCATCAACGCCTATACAATTTTGGTGTAGAAACAGCACAGTTACAACCAATTTATCTTTTAAAACCCTGCAGAAAACAATAGGGGTCACCAAATATTTTATAAGCATACTTAAAACAAATAGCCAGCATTATAGCAGTCCACACATTTCTTTGCGATATGTATATTATGTGTAATATTGCAATAATGGTACATTTTCTACTTGTGTAGACCTATTTAAAAAATGGACTCTAGGAAACTGAATGAAAATGCATGCCACACTTTTCAAACGTTCAGTTGTAAAAAGGATTTGCACAATACAAGTATGTGAGACTTCATGTTGATCTAACAAAAAATCCCAATATTGCAGTTTGTGGCAAATTTGAAACATTTAAAAAAGCAGGAATTCTTTTTGGGGGTTTGAATGTGTCTGTTTAAATCACTGTTAATATAACTAAGTGAATATAAAATGCTGCACTGCATTTCCATCTGGATAATTCAAAAACAGAATGTAAAATGTAAATAGTTTAAGTCATTCATACATTTTTACCAAGGTGCTAATATGGAGAATGTAACTTGAATGGTTGTGTCTGAAGAGAATAGATGCATTTTTTTCTACTTTGAAAAATCATTCCTAAATACATCATAAGGGGCATTTCAAATTTCTTACCATTAGCCATATGAACTATCCTAAAAGTGAAAATATGAGTGCATTTTCTTTTATGAGCAAAAATACATTATAAAATTATCGGAAAATTTAAACGCAACAGTAAACCTATGAATCGTTTTCTTCTCAAATCTTAATTTAGAATTAAAATCGTACAAATCCAGACACACGTATTTCTTTCGAAATTTGGCTCGTCCTGCTTTCCGTACTGAAGAGTAAGATTATGGCACTTTTGATGTCACTTTGCAATATATATTTTTTCAAACTATGGTATACATGTAAATTTTACTATTTAAATATTTTCATTTGATTTACACATTTAAATAAAACTTTCATGCTACACCACTATTAGCGGCGTACCTTGTTTTCTCTTTTTCCGCCTTCATTTTTAACCAGGCAGTGCTGGGGGCACCTCACAGCGTCTTCTTCCTGTGAAGGTTGGAGACGGAAAGGTCCTTACCCGGTCGGCTTGTTGTGGCACTAGCACCTTGTTCTGTCCTTCAGCAGGAAAATGTACTATAAGTTCAGTAGTTTCACGCAGAAATTGACGGGTGCTGCTCCCACGGCGGCCTACAACCCTCAGGTGAGAGTTTGAAGCGGTGTGTTGGTCACAAACCGAGTCTTTAATCGCTCTACTGACCTTGGCGTGGGTTTGTTAGATAACGGATCCTGCTGTTGCTAGCTAGCTTTTGAGCTGACCACCAGAGCTGAAAAAATATCTGGGATTTTTTTATTATATTCAAAGATATCTATATTTAGGACTCTTATTGGTGATGTTCCCTTTTCTACGTTTAAACCCAACGAAAATTTATATTGCTCAAGTTCAGCGTTATACGTATGGGTAATTTTCAGTTTTTACCTGTTATTACACTTTATACCTTCTGAAGAGTTTTGCCTTTTTTCCGCAGTGCAGTGCCCCCTTTCCACACCTTAAGTCTTAGTCTTTCAGCTTTCTCCTTAAAGGGTGTTTCAGTGTTTTAATCCGGGCTTTATTTGAAATTAATGCATTTTAAGCCGTCCAATAATGCATACAAAGCTGAAGTTGGCTTCCAATTCTAGCTTCCGATTTAGAAAATTAAATTCTATTTAATTGAAAAATATTTTTTTTTTATCTCAAAGAGAACTTAAATGTATCAACTCGTGTCATTCAAGTATCTTCATCATTCATGGTGATTCTGCTGGTTGGAAGGATTTATGGTAGCAGTCAGTCTTGCAGCTACTAGGAAGAGGCCTCTGACTGAAGACAGTTACTGAATGACAGTCGTATGACTGTCATGACATGCTAACAGCTCAATTTCTGGATAGCAGCGATTACATTTCACAATAACATGTCCTGGATGACAACACGATGAATGCCCGTCACTTGAAACCTCTCCACCAGCAGATGGAGTGAGGTAATGTGTAAATTGCATAATTTACACATTAAGCAATACATCGTAAGCCCCACAGAGAATAAACCTTCATAGAGGCAAGTAAGGTGGTGAACAAAGACATCTGGAATGACATACACAACTGACACGTTTCACACATTCACATTCATCTATTGATGTGCTGGTGGAGAGAAGAAGCACAGATAAAGATGGCTACTTCTTCACTCTGTTCATTTTATGGTTAGAGAAACTTGCAAAATTGATTTATAAATGAAAGTAACAAGAAGTAGAAAAGCTAGATCGCTCACTTGAACTGAACCAGCTCTGACACTGATGACTCTAAAAGCCCTCAGATGAAAACTCTGATATGGTTCCTCTTGCATAAAAGCCATTTTTAGTATGAAGACATTGGGAAGATGTAGGCCTGTTCCTCCAAGCTGTATTTTAACTTTTCCACTGTCAAATCAGTGATGCCTGTGGAAAAATATTTTTTTGCAGGTTGAGAAAGCAAGTTTTTCTGCACCTTCTCGTTGGTAATCAATGTGGAGGATTTACTCGGAGTGGAACCACGGCCCTGTTTCATTACATTGCTGCCACAGGCAGACAACTGCAAAATAATTGACATTGATTATCCTCCTTGTTTTTAAATTAGGAGCCGAGTTCAAGCATGTGGAGGGGGTTGTTTGTGTGCGCTTTCTTTTACTTTTTTTTTTTCTGAATAATTCAAACTTTTCTAAACTGAATAAAAGAGCATGTTTAATGTTTTTGTTATTTTCTCTGGCAAGTATTTTAATTTCTAGATTTTGTCCTCACTTAGCGGGAGAAGATTTTACGTTCCGTGTCTCATACAACAGTGCACACAGTGTGAGAGCCACTGGGCTGAAACCTGGTCAAGTCCGGTGCAGGCGTCATTCACACAGCACAGCGCTCAGTCTCCACCTGTAATGAAACGGCAGCAGATGGCCCGGATAATGTGATAAACATTGATTTAATATTTTTACAGCTCATGGGTAAACCCACACTGGTAGATTTTCCATTTTATTACAGCCACAATTCATGTGAAACGGTGTGTTTGTGTGTGTTGTTTATAATGCTGTTCACCCAGTCATAACACACACACTCACAGATCCAATTTGTTCCACAGGTTTAACATTAACAGTTCGCCGTCGAATGGTATGCTCTTGTATAGACCGGCGTCTCTGCATTTTATTATATAGCTTTTTTTGTTTTTGCACAACTAATGTAAAGAGAGCTGCAACACAGACTACATACTCTAAAATCACATTGCAGCTGACAACTTTCAGCAGTTTTTATTAAGGATTAAGCTTCTGCAGGGCAGCTGTGCTGGGCAACAATGTCCTACTGTAGGTTGTAAACGATACGTTTATTTAGTTTTTCAGTAATGAAATTTGTGCAGCAGTGCGCTTGGCTTTGCTGCCACCAAGTTCAACCTTAAAACATCATTTGTGCTTTAATACATCTAAAATGTTATGTTGTATTTTGTTGCTGTTATATTTGTAATGTCTCAAACATTTCTGTTGTAAGCTTCCCTGTTAGAGCTACTCGTTGATGCTTTTTTTTTTTTCCTGGAATTTGTCAAAAAAAAAAAACGTACTTTTATTTGAAAAGATTTATTCTTTAAAGCCATGTTTATCAATAGCGGCTTTTTACAGAATGGCTGGTTTATAATTATTGACTTTTCCCAACTTGGAGGTCAAAATTTCCTAGTTTATTACAAATGAATGTAGCATTATCAATGCACCTCGAGGTTCATCTCTAGTCACCATAGAAGGACAATGATCAGTATCTAATGTCCTTTTAAAACATGACTAATGTAGTGATGTCTAAAAACCTTTTTGAACAAATCTGATTTATAGATTGTGTTGCATCTTCACTGTGGTTGGATTGCAGTTGAAGTATATTTTATAACATGTAGTTCTTTATTTGTTCCTGACTCAATCGTATTTATGATTTGGAATATTTTATGGCACTTCTGCAAATAAAATAACATTTAATTAGGACTTTTTGACGTTTCAATAACAGAAAGGGGGAAAAAATATGTTGATCTATATCTTGATGTGAAAGTTTGCCTTCCTTGCTTTTTTATGTGTCACTTTATTTTCTTTTTTTGCTAGAAAATCCAGGGAAACATTTATTGTGGCACCCCAAATAATTCATTTAAAGCAAAAATAAAAAAAACTAAAAATGATCTACCCTAGAATATTTTCTACAATTGTTTTATTTTTGTGGAAAAATGTCCAAACTTTTCTTATTTTTAAACAAAATTGTTGACATAATTTATAGCGCCTCTACCAACTCTTAAAACACGAATGTAATTAACTTTTTAAAATTTCATATGCCTTTTTAAGACGAAACATTGGATTCGTTTTCGATAACTTCCTGTTTCCCTGGTAGTGTGATGTGGCAGATTTCAAATGCCCTGTTGCCAACCAATAAGTGTGATACGTAAAATTTAAATGAAAATGGGATTTTTCTGCCAAGTGATGGTAGCATTTTTCAATTTAACATCACACTGTTGCAGTGTAATTTATTTTAAAGCCTTTTCTGCACCAGGGTTGCCATCAACCGTTAAGGGTGTTGTAGATTTTACATTTAACGGTTTAACCAATTTAAATCAAGTCGAGACACGACTCAGAGTCAATAAAACACTCACAGAATCGGAAATATTACTCAGCCTACAAAATGAATATTGACTCTTTTAGAGCTTAATTTAACCAAGATAGATATGAAGAGACTTCTTATCAAGTCTTTATGGTAATATAAGTCAGCATTTTTGCCCAAGCCCTATAATTACAGTTCTTAAAGATCTGCTTACAATTTTGCGCCTGATAAACTTCACTTTTTGCTAAGAGGAAAAGTATTTACTCACCATTCTCTAGCACATAAATTAGACTTTTTAAAGGTTTTTCGGTATGATGGCATGTAAGGAAAAGAGCCTTCTTGTTTTAAAGTGAAAGCCTCGTCCTTGAACTTAAAGCATTGGATCTATGAAACTGACTTGCGTTGAGCTGGCAGTAATTAAATCAGAAATCATTCTCATAATAAATCCTTGACTTTGTTGCCGGAAGATGTTGGCTGGTTGCCTCACATCCTCTTTTTATGTAAAATGTCCTTTATTCATCTCCTTTTTTTAGTGTATTTTATTTGATTCAGTGCTTTTTGTGTTTATTAAGGTCTCTGTCAAGGTCTCATACCCACAGGCTTGATTTGGGTGGGCGGGGAAGAAAAGCAGCTTATATAAGTGGAAAATGTTAAAAATGGGATTGGAAATAAAAATCTTGGTTATATTTTTCCATGAATGTAATCAAGGACTTTTGGAGAACAGAAATTAATTAAAGCCATCAAAAATGTTTCTTTTTTTTTTTTTTTTTTTTTTTTTTTAATGCATTTAAAAACCTTAATGTATTTTGGTTTAGGGGTTGAAGCAAAGCCTGCCTGCAGAGCCTCCCACCATGATCTTCGCCACACCCACCAAGGTGGTCTCAGAAGCAGGGTCCACAGTGGAGTATTTGGGAGCAAACAAAGTTCCTGACCTCCAGAAATTTTTCCAGGTAATAAATATTTTAAAAAATTTCATATGTAATGGAAAAAAATTAGTAATGTCCAGATCAGGATTTCTTTTTGTTCCTGATGCAGATCAGAATCCTTTACAAAATGGTCAATTATCCCAATAATGACGCCCAATGTAATTAAAATCAATGCAGTATGTTTATGTCTATAAAAAAAGCACACTTGGTATTACATGTATTTTTGGTGAAATATGTATTTGTATTGTTATTGTGTAGTACTTAACTCGGTTATTGTGATGCTGCTTCCGATTAATTTGATGCTATTGCCTAGCAGTCCGACGCCATTGCCAACTATTGTGATGTTGTTGATGGTTATTTGGATGCTACTGACTTATAGTCTGATACTATTGCCGATTATTTTGGTGCAGCTGCCAAATATTTCAACTATATTGCCAATTATTCCAAAATTATTGCCAGTTATTTTGATCCTGTTGCTAAAAATTGCAATATTACAATTAATATTGTAATATTAATTGTAATATTACAATTGCTTGTGATATTCTTTTCATTACAAGCTCTTTTTGCTTTAGCATTAAAAACATTAAAAATACTGTACAGTCTTTCTTATATTGTGCAAACCTACTGTGAATATCATTGTAAAAGGTGACAAACAATTGAATTGTTAAAAGAAAACTAAGGTTCATGTCCTGTCATACAATTTTGCTAGTTTAAAAACAAAAAAAAAAATCCTTCAAATGGTGCAGCCAACCAGTGAGCTGGGAGTGCAAAATGACAAAATCACAGATGGTAAACCAACAGCAGGACTGGGGAGCTGAGTTTACACAAGGACCTTAAGATAGATTAATTTAGGTTTGGAGATTTTACAGACCTTTTCATTTGCTAAACAATGAGAACCGGTTCAAAGCTCTTCTGTCATCGAGGTCAAACAGGAACGGCGCATTGTGTGCTAAAGTACAGTTTTAAAAGCACAGAGGAGATTTTAGGTAATGACTAATATTTATTTCACTCTCTACATGGTCTGAACGGCCTTGAGCAACCTCTGCCACACAACCCACCACAGCTCACCACTTCAGAGGAAAACAAACACGCCAGTCAAATGAGACATCGACTGCTGGAGCTTAAGGGGAAACTGTTATGCAAAATTCACATTTTGCATGTTTTGAACTCCAATTTGAGTGTCAACTGCTTCTAAAAACAACTCGAGCAGTTAAGAAGAAAAACTCCCAGGTGTTTTTTTGGCAATAAGTTACTGTTTTTTGGTGTCTGGAAAGTGAGCAGTTTAAAAAACCTCCTGATTTCTAAGTCACAAGTTGATGGGGACTGTACTGTTACCTAGCAACCCCGTTACTTAGCAACCTAGCTGGGAGGGGGCATGGCCAGCTGCAGCTTATTTGGATATAAAGTGACAAGAGTCCCTAAAACGGCTCACTCTGAAAGGAGATCAGACTAAAATCTCATTATCTAACAATAAGTTTGTGCAAAAAATGTGATGAACATGTTTGTATAACCCACTCACCCATGCTAACCTGTTCAAGGAAGCATAATAGGTCATGTTTAAAAGAAATGTTCTGATCTGAACTCTCTACAACAGCTTTCTGTGTCTTGTCTACTAAATTCTCCTCCATTTCTCCTTCTTTTGTCCCAACCTTTAGACATCAGACGGTATCCCAGTTCATCTAAAGCGCGGATATCCCGACCGACTACTGTACCGCACCACCATGGCTCTCACGGTCGGAGGAGTCGTCTACTGCCTGGTGGCTCTCTACATCGCAGCTCAGCCCAAAAAGAAGTGACAAACACAAACTCAGGATCTTGTGTTACACCACTGACTTGTTGCTGCTGCTGCTGCTGCAATCACCGGGTCTCACTTCACCAAACCCTCTTTGGCCCATTTAAATGAGAAACTTCCCCTCTGTGCTTTGGTTTTTGAAGGACAGGAAGAGCTTTACAACCTACTGGCGTAATTTCTGTCACACTAACCAAAATTAAATGAATATCAATGTTATTGTTATTACTATTATTATTTGTTTGTTTTTCAAATAATTCAGTTTTAATGTTGGCATCAATTACCATTCGCCACATATGAAAAAGAAAAGGTTTAATAAATGTTTTTTAGTCTCATCAATATCAGGACACAAAGCCAATAATGACCATTATGTTTGTGTTCTTTGAGAAAGATGTCTCTAAGTTAATAAATCCCAGAAAGAAAATGGTTTAGTTTGGGGGTTTTTTCATTTTGTTACCAAAGAAACGATCTCGCTGTACCGAGATGAAACACTCTACAGGGTCTGTCTGCCATGTCATCATCAGTTTATCAGTGAGCCTGATGGAGGCACCGCCGTCTGGAACGTAGCTGCTGCTCACTTGGCTAACAAGTGCCCCCACACTTAGTAAATACAAGTGGGGGGCGCTGGTAGGATGTAACATTCTCCTCACTATCGTATTAGGTGATGCTTTTCCTCTCCTGCAGGTTCAGTTCAAATAAATTTGAATGTCTTCCATCGTCTTTACCTGCTTGTCCTTGCAGAGTTGTGGGGGGTGGAATGGGTTTGATGCCTGCCTTCCTTTTCTGCAGAAACAAAAAAAGTATTTTTGATGTAGGTTCTAGTGCAAATTTCTTGGCACGCTTGAAATAAGACAAAGCTAACATAAGTAACTTCCATCAAAATATAGATTCCCCTTAATATTCATGAAAAACACTAGTTCCACTGGCAAATTATTTAAATTATAACAAGACATTTTCCCATACTATAACTGAAATAATCTGCCAGTGGAATGAGTAATTTTTCATGAATATTAAAGAATTGTTGACTTAAAACAAGCGGAGTTGTGGGGAGTGTAATAGGGCTGATGCCTATTTTCATCCACTGCAAAAACACAAAATCCTACCAAGTATTTTTGGTCTAGTTTCTAGTTCAAATATCTTAGTGCAGTTGAATGAAGACAAAACTAACCCAGTACAAGTAATAGCTTGTTTTAAATCAATAATTCTATAATATTGTTGAAAAAGTACTACCCTTAAGGAAAAATGTCTCAGTATAAGTGAAAAAGACAGTCGAACTAGTACTTTCTCAAAGAGCTAGTTCAAATAATAAGAAATTATTGACTTAAAAGAAGCTCCTATATCTTGCCAGAAAGTTACTTGTAAGTTAGTTTTGTCTTATTTCAAATGCGCTAAGATATTTGCACTAGAGTCTAGACCAAAACTATTTGATAATATTTTGTTTTTGCAGTGAAGAGCTTGTATACAGAAGTTAATAACGTTAAGATAAAACTCATCATTTTCAGATTAAGCCCATAACTCTAACTTCAGACAGACATGCGTTACAAACTTTCTGGAGAATCGGAAGCCCAGAACGTCCAACATGTTGAGCAGCAGGTCATCATGGCTTCATCTTCCTGTCTGCCAGGAACAGAAGTGTGAAAGGGCGCAGTCTGCAGAAGCTCACCAAGCCGCCCGGCTGAACGCTGGACACATTTAGCCCGGTCTGAGAAATCTGCATTTATATCGACAGGCCCAGATGGTCCTGTCAAATATTAATCCCTCCATAGCATGACTCCACAGCCCCAATCTGCGTTGTGTCAACAGCCTGGGTAATGATGATGACTCAGTGCGCAACTGAGGACTCCAGGCTCCCTTTACGACAGTTTACCTTTTTCTGTGGACAGCTGCCACCTGTAAGGATGCATTATGTTGCAGCAGAAGTCGCATACGGATTCCATAAAACATGGCTCTGATTTTGATTTCAAGAGACCGGTCCACTCCAGCTGAGTGCCTCTGGCATGAGAGAAAACATTTACAGCATGCAACTGACGAGCCATTCATGTGGAAATTGAGCGAGGTCTTGAAAGGTTCGCCTTGCTATCTTGTGAACCTCATGGAAACGGAAAGGAAGGTTCGCGCTGAGAGAAAAAAGGACGTTACAGTGATGTTTCTGTGTTTGTTTATCATACCGGTGACCATGAAAACTATAAAAGCAGAGTGAAACATCACTAATCTGGATTTTTTTTTTTTTTTTTCAATAAACCTTCCTGACTCAAGTGTATATGAGATTTCTTTCTCCAGTGTGATGGAGAGATTCTTAGCAGGTTCAAGACCCTGTTCTTGTCCGCTAGCTGCAGTAAGCTGCAATATCTTCATGTCTTTAGTGCCTTTTATATCAACTGCGCCGTGATGATGGAGGATTTTATAATTCTCTGCTGCTGGAGTTTCTTTCATCTATTTTTTAGATGAAAGAAACTCAAAGGAAAGAAAAATGTTTTTAAGGCTTGTTCAGAAGCAATATAATCCCAAACACAGTTAACGCTGTGAGTCGATCTGGACAGAATCATTTCTGTTCTTCCTCTAAGAAATTATTTCATTTATAAAGACCAGACTGAAGCAAACAAGTGAGAATTTAGCAAATATGTGACATATTGCAGCAGTGAATGCCAGTTTGATTCGACTGTCCTGTTAGGACCCTTGATAAAGATGTGCAGAAAGACAAAAAATAAATGCTTATTTTATTGCAGCGACATAATCTCACACTAACTGAACATATTTACTCATAAGACAGAAAAACAGTTTTAGCAATAGCTTGCACTGGAATTATTGCAACCCATTTTGACTCTGGAAGAGCGACAGAGTTTCACAGCTCAGATGGGTGAGTTTGATGACTGCAGAACTATTACTACAATTTTTTTTTTTTATGTAAGAGTAGCAAGAAGCGTTACTGGACTTTAACCAAACAGGCGGTTGTAATTTTATTTAGTCAGATGAATCCAAAATTTAACCTGAAATTGAACACAGCATCCACACGGTTACACATGATGGTGGCAGCCGTTCTGTAGAAGGAAAAAAAGTCCCTACTTGGGATTCCCCAAGGCTCCAACCTGGGTCCCTTCTCATTCAACATCTACATGTTTCTGCTGTCTCAGATTAAAATATGTAATAAGATTATAGATATTATACACAACTCTTCAAAACAAGAAAGACGAGAACTTTTTATTCAAGAGCACTGTAAAAACACAAAATCTTGCAAAGTTTAATCTATTTTCTAGTCCAAATATCTTAGTATTTAGGAATAAGTCAAAACTAAGTTACAAGTAACTTTTCAGGAAGTAGTATTAGCTTGTTTTAAGTCAATAATTTCTTAATATTGATGAAAAGTGCTAGTTCCACAAGCAGCTTTTTTCATTTATAACATTGGAAAATGTCTTGTTACAAGTGAAAAAATTAGCAGCATGAACTAATTTTTTAAAATCCGTATTAAGGAAATATTGACTTAAAACAAGCTCCTATATTTTGCTGAAAAGTTACTTGTAAGTTAGTTTTAATTTATTTCAAGTGTGCCAAGATATTTGTACTAGACACTAGACAAAAATACTTAGTAAGATTTTGTGTTTTTGCAGTGTAAGGCAGACCTGTGTTGATCTTTGAAGGTCTGAAAATGGCTGGATAAAAATAATTGTTCACCTAAACTTGAACATTTCTACAACCAGCAATGATTTTGAAACAGCTTGAGTTGCTACAATGTGTGCCAAGAAAATTAGAAGCTTTGAATTTTCTTTTGTCATTATACAACAAATATGTTTTCTGTTGCAACAAGCCTTTGCGTCATTGCGGCCAACTTGAACATCCTGCAGCAACAATGAATCCATGGGATGCTCTTGCAACACGTCTACAACACAGCACTCCGGCTGTTAGTTGGAGCACACGGTGAGGTGTGTGAACACAGGAAAAGTGGGGTAAAGGAGGGTAAAATTCCAGGAAGCAGGTGGGATGTGAGGAAAAGTGGAGGGCTGGGGTGAGAAGAAGGCTGTCACAGGGAGGATGGGTGCAAGTTATCAGGAGAAAATTAAAAATGAATCCCATTTCAGTGTCTCATCAGTGAGATGTTTTTATCATGAGCCATGTAATGCTGCTGGGCCTTTAATATATTAATAAAATGTCATATTTGAACAAGAAAAGAGGCTTGATTGCTAAAAGTATGGAAACAGAGTATATTAGCTATCAAGGAAAGTAAAGGTGCAAAAACATAAAATCCTACCAAGTAATGTTTTTTTTCTCTAGCACAAGAAACGAGCTTGTTTTAAGTCAATAATTCCTAAATATAGATAAAAATGTATTTGTTACACTGGAAAATTATTTCATTTGTAACAAGATGTTTTTTAATTATATGCCAGTATAATCCATATCCAATAGTTGACTTAATCTGAATGTGATGTGTTTTATTTTAATGTTATCAACTTCTATGTATCAGCACTTCACTGCAAAAACACAAAATCTACCAAATATGTTTGGTCTAGTTTCTAGTGTAAATATCTTAGTACATTTGAAATAAGTCAAAACTTACTTACAGGTAACTTCTTAGCAAGATATAGGAGCTTATTTTAAGGCAATAATTCCTTAATATTGATTTTTTAAAAAGTACTAGTTACACTGTCAGATTATTTCCGTTATACTGAAACATTTTCCCTTGTTATAAATTAATAAATCTCCTAGTATAACCAGTACTTTTTTTTTAATCAATATTAAAGAATTATTGACTTAAAGCAAGCTTCTATTTTTTGTTGAATATTCACTTGTAGGTTAGTTCTGTATTAGCTCATGTGTAATAAGATATTTGCATCTAAAATACTTGGTAGGACTTTGTGTTTTTGCAGTGCAGCTTTATAAGCTGCTTAGAAATAAAAACCTCAGAAACATCTAAACCAGATAGTTGATAAGGCAACTATCAGAGGAACACTTTCATAATAATGGAGTATGTTAGTTTAGCTCGCAAATGCTCCTTTATCTTGAATCTGTATTCATTGTCCTTTGTAGTTGGAAAAAAACCCATTTTAAATCAAGCAGGCAGGAAGCAGTCATTTTTATTTAGTGTCAGGTTTCTGATCTCTAGATAAAGATAAATCCAATTCTTTTACTGTGTCTTAGACTTACACTATTTCCCTGAGCTATACTGAGAAAAACTCTATCATTGCTTTGACCTTCCTCAGCTGCGAGAGCTGGCAGTTTGTTCCTGTGCCGACCTTTGGGACCTTAATATTGTTGCTGTAACTAGCCGCCCGCTGCAGCTGAATGTGACTCCTAAGAAAGCTGAGACTGAACATTAAACATGAAGTTTGTCAGACCAAAATCCTTGGAGATTTTCAAACAGATTATGAGTTAATTTGTGTTGTCATCAACTAAAACTGTTATTATTAAAAAGACATTGTATGGAGCTCTGGTAGTGCCAAAAGAAATTGGAGTATGTAGTTTGTTGGCTTAATAAAAAAAAATCTGTAAAATGTGCCTAAATTTGTTGTAATTTTTTTTTTTTTTTCCTTTTCGACACTGGATTTCCAAAAGCAAAATACTGCAATTGGAATCAAAACAGTAATATCTTATTGTTTTATTAGAACTGGATAAAAAAAAAATTGTGAGCATTTCCAAAAAAATCAAAAACAATTTAGACATGTGAAAATAAGTTTAGTACATTTTGTAAGAAAAACATAAGAACCCCCCGGTTTTGTAGCTGGTGCTACACTGTGCCAAAGACAAAACAGCAAGTATTTATTCATTAAAACCTCCATTTTAATTTTCTTTAGTTTACTTCAGATGCATCAATCTTTACACAGGAAATGTCCACAGGTGAATATATGCTTTCCAAAAATATGTAGCATTATTTATGATATTTCTAAAAGGCTTATGTAACTTATAATGGACAAAAAAAATCCAAATTATTTTATGTTGAATCCTCTTTTTCTCTTAAACTATAGCAGCTGCTGTTATACTTACACAAATAGAGTTTGTCATTGCTGAAAAAAACTAAGTTAAATTTGGGTACGTTATTCTAAACACATACTTCAGAAAACCCTCGAGTTCCTGTGTGTGTGTGAAGGCAGACGAGTGAATATTTTTGGAAATAGACCGAATATAGTAGCTGGTTTATAAACAGAATTTGTGACAGATGTTAGTTCTCATTCTCTCCTCTGCAGAAGACACAAATGCACCAACTGCCTTGCAGAAAAGGCAGAGAAATGGGGAAGGGAGTGACAAATCGCCTCCCATCACAAAGCCCTCGCCACAATGGCACAACCTGAGAACAAATAATGAATAAATAAAGTTCTGAGATTGAAAGAGGAGAGCAATTTGTGAAGCAGCAGATTTTTTTTTCTCTGTCTCTGTGTTTGAGCAGCTCTGGAAGACTAAACAATTGAGCTGAGCGCACAAACAAAAGCAACCGCAGCCGGTTTTCTGAAAACAAAGAACAACGATTACATGCAAGAGACTGACGAATATCGTCTGGTGTGAAGACTGTGACTCATCTTTGCTCCCCCTAAAAATATACATTCATGCAGCAGTTGTGCTGGAGGTGAAGATCAGGGTGAGATCTGGCTCAGGTCACAGTGAAACCAGCTCAGTATCAACAAAAGTCACACTTTTCCTCTCCAGAGGTGATGATGTACCAGAGTAGAGGTGGAAAATACGAAGAAAGGCCAGAAAAAAAAAATGGAATTAGCAGCATGAATTTCACACAACACATAAGGAAGAGACTGAAGGTGTTGATTGGTGTTGCAAGCATATGTAGGCTTCTTAACATATGCCTTTTTTCCTGTGGGTTAGTTTTCCAATTTTATAAGAATTCAAGCAGAGGGCAAATAGAGAGTTTCCCCCCTCGCTCTGCACTGACATTACCCAACAATCTCAATAAAAACCGGGTAATGGATTGCAACAATAATGCACTTTATTTTTCCCCATCCTTTATATACAATCACTTATGTTCCCTCTTCACTCTCTCCAAGCAGCGTCCTTCATTTGCTTTACAACCCGAGACTGGGGCACAGAAAATGTAATTCCCTTCCTGGCTGACGGCTGTGAGGGAGAGTAAGAGGTGGAAAGGAGGAAAATTAATGCACCCCGCCCCAAAATGAAAGTGAATCAATGCGGCACAGCCCCAGGGCGGGGAAAGGTGAAATGAGAATGTGAGTCGGGGAAATGCTGAGATGGAGTTTGACGGAGATTCATGGATATTTAAACAGAAAGCCTATTCATCAGTCATCAGCTTCAGGTGCGGTGCGACATTGCTGGGTTTTAAGAGCGCCGGTCGCTTCAAGGAAAGTTTATGCTTTGTTTCAGGCTTTTTCCCGTACAACAGTTGCTCTCATGCAGTGCTGACCACATTGAGTGTAACAAGTCTTAGCGTAAATATCAATGTACAGCATAGGTATTGACATATCACTACAGATGCATAATCAGCAGAGTTGTGTAGTAACTAGTTACGTTTACTCAGTTACATATACTTGAGCAACTTTTTGGAAGAATTTATTTTTATTAGTATTTTTACACTGCTGTACTTTTTTACTTTTACTTGAGTGATCTTATTATGAAGTATTACAACTCTTACTCGTGTACAATTCATGGATTCTCTACCCACTGTAAGTAATTTCACTAAACGAAGAATAAACTTGTTTTAACCGACACACCTGCAGTTTTTGTTAAAGTTTCATACGTTTGATATTGAAAAAAATTTATTTGGAAAAAATATATATTTTGTCTGATTTTGTTATTTTGTAATTTTATTTATATGAATTGTTTTCATTTTGGTCTCTAAAATTCAAAAATTTTCACATAATTTTATGTTTTGGTTAGTCTGAGGATGAAATTTTTTAAAATTGAAAAATTTTAAATGATTGATGTTTAGCCCTAAACCCTTTTTGCCAGATGCTTTTTTCTCTTCTTTCTTGGGTAATTTCTTGAATGGCTACTTTTTACTATTACTTGAGTAAAAATATGCTGAAGTAGTGTTACTCTTACTTGAGTTAAATCTTTAGCTACTCTATCTATTCACCTCAGGCTGTTTACTTGCGTGTTATTTGCATCTTTTAGGATGTACAGTCTAAGAATGAGTAGCCAGATGTTGAGCCACCAGAGATTAAAAAGATAATTAAATACATACTACATACAAATAAATACTAAATACATATCTACACATTAAAGGCCAGGTTTCTTAAAATTTTCCCAATTTGCTAGAGGTGCCAATAATAAATACGGCTAGCACTGTGAATGAGCATCCAAGAGGTGATCCAACAGCACCACCTGCAGTCGGACTCAGTTTTTGTGGCGACATTAAACGTTGTTTCCAGACTATTATGAAGATTACAAGCACATGTTCATTTATCCTGTTTAAATAGTATTTTAGCTCCGGGAAAACGAAAAAAGTAGCTAATTTCAGTGAAGTTGTACCAAGGTGAAAATGTGAAAAAGTCGAGGTAAAATCACCACTTTCAAGTTGTTATAATTGAAATAATCATTTTCCAGTATGCTTGGATACAGCACACTGAGAACAGTTTTTTAGTTATTCTTTTTATGGCTTTCCCTTCTTGTGGAAGGTTTTACAACTCCATGCAACACTACACTGAAGCAGTAATTCATGCAAAAGGAGCTCCAACTACACACTGAGGACATATTCTGACACTTTTAATTAGGGCGACGTTTCTCTATTAAAACATTTTAAATGGTGCTATGCATGCAATCATTCAGCTTTTAGAATTAGGTTTACATCAGCTGCAAGCCATCATCAAACTTAACTGATTAAAACACTTGAAATATGTCACTCTGAATGTAATAGATCAATGAGTTTGAGTTTTTGAACTACTGACGTATGCATTTTTCTATTTCTGAAGGTTTCACCGTGTTTAAGATCACTATGGAGGGAATTTAAGACCAATTTCTCCACAAAAATTAAATTCGTCCAGCCAACAGGCGATAAATATGCATCTATGGTTGATGGGGAAAAACGTAGTTAGCTAGCTAGCAACGGTATGTTAGCAGCTAGTTAGCGGTAGCCTCAAAGTCCCGTGAGGAAAAGAATTACATAGAATATACTAGATTAAATAGTCCTGCCAAAATGTGTAGCGTAAAACCTGTGATTAACATATTTGAGGCCAACTTAATTTCTTTTTATTTATAATTAATTTGACGTTTTAAGGCTTGTAGTTTTAGATACGCGAGTCTAAGCCTAGGCTTCTTAAGGATTCAGACACCCTGATTATTCAAATTCAAAAATACTTTATTAATCCCAAAGTGGAATTGAATGATAAATTAAATATACTGCTGTTTATCAAGATGTGGCTGTAGATATCAGTACATATATAATAAAAAATAACGAATGACATAAAACATGGGTGATTATACATGATTAGGTAAAATAAGAACTTTAATTCTCAGTAACAAAATTGTCAAATTAAAAATTAGTCAGTGCACAGCATTAGTCGAGTAATTCTTTATTCATGTCAAAAGTCCTCAGGCTCAACTTGCATATGTAGAAAATAATGCGTTGTTACAAAATCATTAACAGGCTGCCAATAAATAACCGGTAGAAAGTGAACGAACACCAGACACATTCGCATCGACCCAGGCAGATATCCACACGTCTCTCAATCACTTGCATTTGTATGTGAGCTGTTTGCGATGGTAGTGGATCCACGCGGGAGCAACAACAAGTCCAGTCAGGTAGCCGATCATAGCGCCCAGACTGCAGGAAACAGGCCAAACCTGGGAAAAGGGAAGGCAGGAAACTGTTGACCATCATATAAAGCGGTAAAAACACATGATGTTGCTCTGAGATGCATGCCGAAACGAGAGTACTTCTCATGAGAACCGTGAAGTTATTTGTTCCCTTTTGTGCTTAATAAAAGATACAGTTTATTTGATTACTTTGTATAAAAAAAAAAACATATTAAAAGGGAACCATGATAGTAGACATGGTAAAAACAAGGGCGAAAGTATAAAAATGTGGTTTTTAAAACAACATATTAGAAATGTGAACACTGACCAGTGAGAACCTTCTACATGTTATCTCATTTACTAAACACTACTTAAGTTATATAATTATACCACATATTTCTCTGCTACTGATAATTATTATTTAACAAGATTATTTACAGAGTTGTACTAAAGTATCCACAACCCTTAAATGTTATTATGTTATTTATTATTGTTTTTCTCTGTTTCATTATATTTTTCTGTCTTCTGCTGTATGATATTCTGTTGTGTGATGTTTTACTGTCTTCTGAACAGTTGTTGAAAATGAGAATTTGTTCTAGATCAACTTACCTGCTTAAATAAAGACTAAATAAAAAGAGATTAAGTTAAATCACTAAGACTTTATGTAATGGAGCAACACAAAGTAGTACAAGTGGAAGAAAAATAGCTCAAGCTTTTTTATGCTGGATAAAAAATCTGGAGTTTTTTTTATTGTGCAAAGTATTAACTGTATTTAAGTGCATACTTTGATTAGGCCAGCCTAACACAAATTACACATTTACAATGTTAAGTCAACCCTTTTTTAAAAGAGGATTTCTCCCTGTTCACTCTGTATCTAAATATTTTTCTGCATCATATGGATCTAAAGTATTTTATGTTGGTTATAAAAAGTGCGAGCACCTGCAAGACTCAATTTGTACTGAAGGTAAACATTAATAAAATATGAAAAGTTACAAGTAAGAATGTAAATTCTACACAGTTTGTATTAAATTGGATTTTTTTTCTGCGTAAGGTCCTGACCTGCCACGGTCTGTCCCAGTCCAGCGGTATTGGGAAAGCTCCCAGCCAGGCTCCAATCAGGGTGAAGGTCACTGTAATCTGCAAACAAGTGTCCCAAACAGACATAGCTCTGAAGAGGGACCCAGAGCAAATAAAAAATAGTGTTATTGGATTAATAAAAGAGAGTCCGGGATGAGAAAAAAACTGGTTTGAGAGCCCACCCGTGTCGACTGAACACTCGTATCCAGGCCTGGACATTGGGGCCGAGAACACAGAGGCACCTCAGTGTGGTCAGTGAGGTCAGCAGCACAGCGAGTGAAAATGTCTCCAAAGCAGATCTGGAAAAACAAAACCAATCAGATGCACAGTGTGGCAGTTAACACACAAGGTGTGACAATGCAATACAACAAAAACAGTGTGAAATAACTGCATCAATTTCTTCATGGTACATTGGTTTGTGTTCCCCATTTCCAACAGCATTTACTCACTCAATCAGTGGCGCTCCGTAGAGAATGACGACCGTGTGGAAGAACAGGCAAGACAGGAAGAAGTAAAGACATGAACGAAACAACCTGGACAGCTGAGGAAAGAAAGGAAAAAAGATCAGATTAAAAAAAATACATTGAAAAAAAAAAGAAGCAACTTTTTGTTGCTTAGTTTTGTTGCAGACTTTTGCAATGGCATGCATTGCAAAAGTCTGCATACCTCTTGAATTTTATTATAGTTTCGGGCTGAAACGATTCCTCGAGTGATTCAAGTACCTCGATTATTAAAATTCCTCGAGGAAAACTGATCTACCTCGAAGCCTCGTTATATTATGTGTTATTATTTAGCGCACCGTGTTCCGGTCGGGACTTTATTTACTCTCTCACTTCCGCCTGAGTTGTTGACGAAAGCTAAGTGTTAGCAGCATAACGTCCAGTTTTCAAGTTCGGCCTGGGA
>CAEGAE010009795.1:0-13482 GCA_903067095.1 Girardinus metallicus
TCACTGACTTTAGCCCTTAAATCCTGGAAATGTTCTTCAGGTGATAGAAGGCCGACCTTGTAACTGTTTTTATGTGGCTCTGAAGGTTGAGGTCAGAGGTCATCACTACTCCCAGATTTCAGCCTGATCTCTAGTTTACAGCTGTAATAACTGAAGCTGTGTGCCGACTTCTTTCTGATGACTGCTTTTAGTTAAGCTTTAAATCTTTCACTCCATAGAAAGTGAGTATCTTACCAGACACTAAGGAGGCCATGCGAGAGTCAATCATGGAGTCATCATAGGGTGATATTTCCAGTTCCTCCCTTCCTGTAGAAAAAAGAGAAAAATTCAAAGATTGGTAAAAGGATGATCTACATTCAGCAAGAACAGCAGCAGGTTGTAAGGAATAAAAGTAGGACAATTATTTGAGAAAATTGACAGAAAACAGAAAAGCATCAGTTCACCCATTTCCCCATCCAAAGTGCCTCATTATGAATTAGAACAACATTTAGTCTGTCAACAGTACCACAGTCAAACCAAAACAAGTTCACAGAAAGATATGGTGCTACTTTAAATCAACTGGGATAAGAGAAAAAATGGCTTAATCCATCTATCCATCCATCCACCCACCCATCCATCCATCCATCCATTCATCCATCCATCCATCCATCCATCCATCCATCCATCCATCCATCCATCCATCCATCTCACAGAAGAGGCTCATGTCAGCTGATTTCCTATATTTAGGACCATAGATAAGGGTTAGAATGTAGACATAAAAGCAAATTATGAGCTTTTCATTTAAATTCTGATTCAATAAAAATCATCTGAGAAAATATTAAAACTCCCCAAGTTCCCAGCCTGAGTCGTTCTTATAATTCACATGGGCCACCACTGTCATAGAAAACCCTACAGATTACACCTATAGAACATAATTAATTTCACCAAAATTCACATAGGTTAGAAATAATTCTGAGTTAAATGACTAATTAAAAGAATCTGAACCCAGTGGAAAATCAACTCAGAATATAAAGAAAGCCTAAAATTTACTTAAATACGTAATCTGTCACGGATCATTGATAGGATGTCAGACATAGTTGAACTTGGCTTAACTCTATTCTGCTCTGTCACCAAAATAAACAACTCTGAGATTTATTTAACTAGATCTGCAAATGAAACAGGACTGTGTATTTTCCAACAGCTCTCTGCACGGAGCAGACTGAACATGTTCTTCCCAGAAGCTAATTGGGAGAACAAAGACCTCCTTCTGCATTTCCTACAGAGCTGAGAGCTCCCCAAAGGTAGAAACATCCAAAGTGAAAAATGCTACTCACTGATTTGGTTTTATGAGTTTCCTATCATAATTTCGTACATGTGGCAGAGAGTAATCGCTGGTGTAGATAAACAGACATCCACTGTGCTGGCTTTGATGAACTGGTAGCCTCTAACTGTTCCCTCCTGACAGTCATACAGCCATACTTTACAGATATAACTCCTGCACCATGGCTCCATTCAGACCTTTACATTGCAACGCCTACTGACCAAGTAAATGCTGACATAATGGAATACATGAGAAGGTGACACTGAAATCAGTACATTCAGATTCAGAGTGCAGATACTGACTTTACAAGTGTTGAGTATTTCTTTTATTTTGGTATCACCATCTCACAGATCTGACCTAACACAGGCAAAACAATGTCTGGACAGATGTCCATATATGTCAGTGTAGAAGAGCCTTACAGTCATGAACATCTTTGTTTCCTGCTTCAGTCTTGTGCTCTTTATGACCATCAACATCTATGTCCTGCAAATGTTGGGATCTTACTGCTAAATGTGAGCTCGTCATTACATCACTTCTGTGTCAGCTGGGCCTCAGAGATCTCCCTCATACATTATTTTCTTTAAAGCAAGCTTCCTTATGTACCACCAATCAGCCAATGACTGCTGGAGATAGGAATTGCCCCCCAGCGACCTGTAAGGATAAGCAGTAAATACAATAGATGGACATTGTTTTTCCCTCTCTGCTCTTGGTTTGATTTGTGGTCATTCTGGGCAGCTGTGTGTTTGAATGTGTTTTATTACCAGGCATAAACTGCTGACATGCCTGGTCAGCTCTGCCCCAGAAAGCAGGGCTGACTCGGTCACTCTGCCGGAGAAACTGGACCGAGCCTTGTTTCTACTCAGAGTTCAAGAACTGAACTCTGAGTAATAGTACATATTTTAACCAAAAATGTACTATTTTTGGTTAAAATAGTACTATTCATACTCATTTTTATACATACATTTGTTATATCAATGAATTTACTACACTGGTACTTTCCCTTCAACGCCTCACTCTTCAAAAAGTTTCTGTCAGGAACGCATCAAACCAACCTAGAACATTGTTGTTCTTGTTTGCTCCCAGTGAGCATACAGCCTGGATGACAGGAAAACATCATATGCAAAAGAGAGACATGGAGGAACAGAAGTACACAGTGCCTCTGTGACTTAAAGGCAGATCAACACTTCTGCCTCCTAATGCAACAGAATATACTGTACAAAGGAACCAACACAAAAGTCTCAGCAAATTATATAACTTTACAAGAGCTAATCTTCAAGTTGACTGGTCCTGACAGGTAGAGAAAATAAGATGTCTACCACAGGAAGACAATTTGTACTGACAAATCTTTAAACTGACCAGGAGTATATTTCAGCAGATAACAGGAAGGCTGAACATATTCCAGCAAATTTGCTGTTTTATTCCTTTGAACTTTGAAACTCTTTTGACATGAAACATTCTGGATTTGGAAAAGTTTAGTTTGGTAAAAACTTGTTTCATACAGAAGGTCTGTACACTTAGTTATGGAGAAACCATTGGGTGCTTGAGGTGTGGATTCTGAAGTTTTACATGACTGGATCTGGTTTTACCCAGTTGCTAACATTTGCCTCATGATGTATGTAATGTGCCAGCTCAAACATTAAGGATGCTACGATATGAAGTTTACCAGAGGTTGCATACCTTTATCTACAAACATGTTCTTTGTAAAAGTTACATACTGCAGTTTTAAGATTTATTTGTTGATCCCAGTAAGAAAAAAAGAAAGAAGCATGAAAGGAAACAAAAGCACAGTGAGCCCTGATAGTTACTCTTCAGATTCTACAAGACTGTTTATGCTAAATGTTTTATACTAATCCAGTAACAGATTAGTTAATCTATTACTGGATTAACAGTACATAGCAGTTACATAAAATTAATTAACAAATATGCTAAAGTTCTCTTAATAGATAATATTAGGAAAAACACAATTTACCTGTGACAATTCACTGTTTATTACAAATCTATATAATTCAGTAGAACAAATTAAATACATAAATTCAGAAAGAGAATGCTAAGTAATCATAACCTCATGTATTTACTGGCAATTTCTTTCCGATTGTGAATCCCATTAGCAGAGCCTCGATGGGCTGCCGGACAGGCTGTATTGTCCTGCAAATTATTTAAACACAATTCAAAGAACAAACTCAATCAAGAATCCAATGGCATGTAAAATGTTTATGTATGTAAATCCTATTCCCGGCCATATATTTATGGTAATGAAACACTGGAGCGGCTTAGCAGCACTGGGAACTGAAGAGTGTGTAATTACACTAATGCTCCACTGACTAATAGGCCACAGGGGAAGAGAAGTCTGCCGGCTAGTGTTAGTTCACTTACTAATGCACACAATAGCACTTCAGATGTGCTGGTGAGCCTCCGCTCTTTGTGTTCTGAGTGGAGGCTTTTTATCAGACGACACTTGAACGTATGGCCATCTCAGGATGTTTAGTGTCAAAAGAGACCACCGTTAGCTGACAGAATGAGAAATCTATGGAAAATAAACTGACATAAGACCATGTCAGGTAGTGAGTAGGACAGCAAATAAACATAAAAACGTCTCGTACTGATTCCTCCGACTGAGCCACAGGTCAGGAAGTTGACACCACTGAGATAGATTTGTAAATCTGCAAAATATATCAGACTCAGAGGTCACGCAGATCAGTGAAAGACTTTCCCTTCCCCTCCAACTCTGTATGAACTTTAAAAAGTAAAGACCCCCGTAATGGTTGGGGTTGGGATTGTTTTGTAGAGGTAAAATGATGGACTCAGTGAAGTCTGGGTATATTGATCCTGTTTCAGTTGAAAGTTTCTTCCTGTTAAAAGAGTCATTGATCTCCAGTGATGCTCGCTGCACAGAGCTCAGAATGACAGACTGTAAAAATGTATAGATCTTTGCTTTCTTTACTCTGATCACATTTCACTAGAGTGGCACCTTAATATTCTATAAATCAGATTATTAGGTAATGGTCAATAGCTCAATACACAATCGCTCTCACTTTTACAGTAAAACAGTCCTGATCTGCTAGAGTTGAAAATTCCCCTCAGTCGTGTCTGAGGGGCTCCAAGCCGTCAGTTCTTAAAGTTGTGAGATGGGTCAATAATGCTCAATTTGACTGATATGAGAGAAATTTGGAGGATAAGTTAATGTCCCAATGAATTTGTTGACTTCCAGAAATAACTTTTGTTTTACCACAGCTACTCCTCTTAGGACTGTTTCTATAGGAGAGTTTAACTACCGTAAGAATGGTTTAAGGAAATATAAAGATTAAGCAGTGTCAAGATGTCATCCACATGAATGGCAGAAACCAATGATTCTGAGCAGAACAACACCAAAGCCTTAACTTATATTGTTTTCATTGTATCCTGGTGTCATGTCTTCCCTAGATCAGTGATGCACAGCCAACCGATGAACGGATCCAGGGAAACATTATCTGATGAAATCATTTTCTTTGTTTGGACCAATGTGGATCTGACGTTTCTGTCACAGCTGTACATAAGAGGTGGCTCTTCTGTGGCTGGTTGGGGCAATGTGCTTATCTTTCCTGAACATCAAGCGCTACTAGGGTCCAATGTTTGGAGACAAGTTAGCATGGTTTGCTTTGTGGGGAGGGAGAATTTGAGAATGCCAGCCTTCCCAGGCCAACACAAGGGAGCTGGATCCATCCATCCATCCATCCATCCATCCATCCATCCATCCATCCATCCATCCATCTATCCATCCATCCTACAACCTCATCCCTACTAGGGTAGTAAGGGGTGCTGGTGCCTATCTCTAGCGGTCAACAGTCAAGAGGCCGGGTCACCCTGGACATCCCTTGATTGGTCGCCAAGGATGGTTGTTATAACCTTTTAGGTTATAGCTTAAAAACACAGTCGGTCTTTAAGCTATAACCTAAAAGGTTATAACTTAAAAACCATTTACTTGCTTTTGTTACAGCTCCTACAGCTTGGAGTCCTTTTGATAAAATATCGGAGAAAGTTCTGGAACAGATTCCTCTCCTGCTTCAGCTCACGCTTCTTTTGAGAGACAGAAACACAGCTGGCTCCTTAGAAATACTGGACTGGAAACTAAAAGCTGCCAATTACTGAGAGAAAGGTAATGCTCTAACCAGGTCTGGCTAATTAGCCTGCTAATATTAGCTTTCAGTGTTACTCCATGAAAAGCAGAAGAAGATGCAGAATATTCTCTGCAAAGAAGCATCTACTTGTTTCTACTACTGCTCTTTCATATTAGACAGTAGTCAATAAATATACAGTAGTTTGTATATTTATTTAAGAATATTTTTTAAATGACCTGAAAAAACTCTTAGACTGGTTGATTATATAATTTCCCAATGGGATCAATAAAGTATTTTTTAATTGATTGGTCTGGGTAACCTTTTACTTTCTTGTCATTGATGAAACGAATATGTATTAGCTAAATTACTCTTCCTGATTTATTTGTGTGTAAAAATGTTTGTTAATAATGAACGCAGATGCAAATTAACCTATGCTGAAATAAACTGGTGACATTTCTGTTTGAACTGTATATTGTCCCTTCCAAATGAAGTTATATTTATAAATATTATTATTATTCTGCGCCCTAACTCACTGCAGCCCCAGCAGGGATCTAGCTTACCTGGCAGGAGGCGAACCCTCCAGTATATGCGGAGGCACCGCTCCTCCTTCCTGAAGCCACGCTGGCACTTGCAGGCCAGAAGTGACGGATGTTTGGCCAACAGGGCGTCCTGTCTCTCCAGGCACTCAGATGCTTCTTGTTCCCCTAGCGGTGCGACTGCCGCATCGACCGCGCACAGCTCCAAGCCTCGGTACAGCGCCTCACACTGCGGGTCAGTGGAGCACACACGGTGAGCTTCAACACAGTCGGTCACAGGAGCTGGGAAGGGGAATATCTGGGATGTGGAGAATATCACACCTGAGACACAGAAAAAAAGGAAAATATTACGATAGCAATTGAAAAATGGAGCAGTAAATATCAACAACAAGACCTTGCAAAGGTAGAGCCATCAAACTCAAATTCAGTGTGCTGCTGTGTGACAGACAAACAACATGACATCTAACCTTTGCTATATAACAACAACATAGTCGTTGTTGGGCCTGTTTGCAGTTTGCCACATACCATGAAGTGGACACAGCAAACAGAAAAACTTGAGCTGCCCTAAATGGGACTTTTTAACCAACATGGAGGCGAAAACTCACAGTGCATCTCCATGGACACACTGTCATCACTGTAAGATGTGGCGATGTTGAACTTCAGAGGACAATCCTGGAAGGAAGACAGCTAGAGGCTTAAAACCTGAGACTGGTGTTGATGATCAGCTTCCGGAAGAGCAACAAGCCCAAACACACAGGTCATGGATGCAGGGATGCACTGACAGGAACATATGAGCCGATATAGATACCAGATATTATCCTTATGGTCAACAACTGATATTTACAGATATTATTCATATGTGACATTTCACTACCCTTCTGACACCTTAAAAAAACAACAACCCTGCTGACTTCACCACTGCTTCTCTGCTTCTGTTAAACTCTCACAGTTCTTTGCTGCATCACTATCAAACAAATACCATACGACCAACCCCCCCCAGGAACAAATGGCAACAAGATAAATATTATGTGTTAATGTCGGCCCACTTTTATTCATGGGGCCAAAACTGAGATGTTAAAAAAATGACTAATATCATCTGATACTGACATTGGTGCTGACATATTGTGCATCTCTAAATGTGGTGGAGTGGCTCAGTCAGAATAGACCTGCCAGCAATAGGCAGGTCTATTCTGGTAATCTAAAACACAAGTTAATCTGTTTATAAAATACACTTTTTCTTATTCCAAAATGTTAAGAACAGACAGTTCTTTTTCTGAAAAACCAATTAACCTGACATGTTTTTGGACTGTGGGAGGAAGAGAAAACGCACACTTGCCCAGGGAGAACATGCAAACTCCATGCAGAAACAACCCAGGCTGGGACTCAAACTCAGGTGCTACCAACTGCGCCACTGTGCAGCCCTGGTTGTGTTTTATTTTTGCCTTTGGCAGGTTTCCTCTGCTAGCAGAGTATGCAAAGGCTGGGCCACTCAGCTGGTAATTGATGGATTCTCCTTCTACCAAAGGTCAGCAGTGTCAACATGAATTGCTTCTTGTAGTTAACTGCAAAAGTGACACCAGCCACCCTAAAAACCAGAGGACTCAGTTGTAAACATCAGCTTACAGCAAAACTATAAAACCGTAGGAGCAGCAATCAAACATCAAACGTTTCTGACAGTTTCATCTTCACCCTTTCACCAGCAGATCTCACCACCATCAGGTAAATGTCCCTCACCTAGCCTCCTGTCACACACTTTCATCCTCCACTTCACAGAGCATCCTCTTCTTCACTATCTCCTCCAGGCTGTTGTTTTGGATGGACATAGCTCATCCACCTCCATCTCCTCACTCCTCCACCTGTCTGTCATTCACATGCAGCTGTTCCGTCTTAACTCCATTCAGCCTCTCCTCCACCTGACTCCTGCTCCACTCCTCTGTTTCACACATACCACACACCTCATCACCATCTCGGTGTCCTTGTGCAAGTCATGCAATAATGTTCTATCATTTACTTTCTGTAGATGTAAAAGGACAGAGGGCAGCTAAGAAAATTTCTCCATCATCACTCTTCAAGCAAACATTGCAAACAGGTTTTGCACCGCCGCTACACGAGTTCCAAAGCTTTAAAAATGTGGCAGGAAAAGCAAACATCAACGTAAAATAGAGGGAAAACCTTTTTCATCATAACTTCGGGTTGAATGATTTTTCTCTCTATAAATAAAATGTGTCAAGCCATGGCAAATGGAGGAAAACTATTTTTTCAAATCTAAAATTTAAAATAACTTGTTCTTTAAACCATAGAAAACAACCTTTTATGGATTTTATGGATAGAATTTCCTATAAAAATGAACAAAATATGTGTTAGAACCCCTTAGTATTTCTTTAAAAAAGTGGAGCAAACTGTGTGAAACCTGGTTGTTGTGGGAGAAAAGGTAAATGTAGTCTGAAGGCAAACATTTGTCTCCCATGGAGTGCAAAGTGTTTGTATCCTGGTGGGACAGAGTCAGATAACATGTCAGACCGACCAAAATCTTTAAAATGCTATAATATAAACTACTGCCTGATATACAACAATCACATTTTGTTAATTTATTAATATTTTCTTTTTAAATCAATTTACCCTGGCATGCTTCAAATTCTGTTAGATTATATTAGGGCTTGAATGTGTTAATTTCAATTTCGATTCTTTTCAGTTGTTTTTTTCCTGGTACACCAATAAATCTTACAAATCCACAAACAACGGCAGCAAATGAAAATGCTGCTTCTCTGGGCCCTCTGAGGGTTCATTCCTGTTTACTAGATCTGTGTTGAAATTGTGCTAAGAGGAGTTAGCCTATCAGAAAAGCTGTTCAAGCCTACAATAGAATCTCAATGCTAAACATGTAGCAGCAGCTAACGCTAACATCACCGTCTACAGTCCACATTTCTGAAGAAGTTCCTTGAATGATCAAGAGTTCCTGAAACTCTGGAAAGATGAATGGATAGAAGAACACTTCGATCTAACCTGATCGTTGAATGATCCAGATAAGAGAAAAAAGCAATAAATATCATTGCTGTTGAGCTCATATGTCTATTTATGCAATAATTTAACAGCAAAACGATTTTTGAATTGAAAATATGGCTCATATTGTCAGTAATAGTTTTTTTTATTTGATTAATTATAATTGATTAATTAAAGACCCTGCTATTAATTCTACATGTAATTTGTATTCATCTAAAATATCTTCAAAATATTTTAAAATTTGTAGATGTAATGAAAACCTTTGAACAGTGTGAAGGGGTGAGAATACTGCAGGAAAGTCATAAGTGATGAACTGGTTAGGATTAACAAAACTCACAAAAGTTAAAGGCTTGCAGTGAAAAACCAAGAAAAAATCATGGAAATTCTCTGTCAATTTCTTCAAATCAAATAACTTCAATTTTGATTTTGTTGGAGTAAAAAACACAATCCTTCATGCGCTGATGCCATCTGCAGCCAAGTAAAAGGTGCAATAATAAATCTATTGCTGGGTTTCAGATGACGTAGCGCCGACGTCACGCAATGCAGATGGAGGGCAGTAAATGCAGCCCATTTATTTCTGTTGATCCAGCATCAAAATGTCTAAAGTCTGTGTCCTGTATGGTTGTTCCAACTCAGCGGTTCCCAAAGTCGCTCCTAGAGGGCCAGCATACTGCATGTTTCAGTTCTCTCCCTGGTGGTAGTAACAACCTCCTCAGCAAGTCAATGTTCTTCTTAGGCCTCTAATGAGACATTATTGGATCCAGGTGTGTTAAACCAAGAAGAGAACTAAATCTTGCAGGATGCCGGCCCTCCAGGACCCACTTTGGACACCCCTGTTCCGACTATTACAATAGAAAGAAAGATAAACTTTATTTTTGCGTTCTGAAGGTAGTTGGTCAAAGCGAAGTTAATTTAAAAAAAAAAAAATTACCAAAAAAAGACAAGAAAGTGGATCAACAATCTACAGCTAATAACAGGAGGTGCAGAATCTAACAATGCCAGAGGTTGCAGCGCCCACTTCCTAACAGGTAACGATCGCATCATTTAAATTGTATTTTCAGATACTTTATTGGACAGTAACTTAGGAAGACAAGCATTTCTATATAAGGTAAGTTATATTATTTTTATGCCCTACCTTGGATGTCCACAGAAAAGGTTTGACCTGTTAACCTGGAAAATGAATTCAGGAGTCATATCTTCATTTACCAAAAACCTTTCAAGATAAAACGAGTTTTAAAACTCATTGAAGAGAGAAATGTTCTCCTTAAAACAAGATAAGTTTTATTTCTTGTTATTACAAGAATTTTTTATGTTACAACAAGATGCAAAACTTGTTTTAACAAGATATAAAGATTCACTCCTCTGACACTTTATGACTTGTTAGAAGCGCCTTCGTCACACATTGTTTCTTCTAGATGACGTAAAAATCCCAAGACGCGTTGCTGTTTTAATGTTACAGCTTTCTCGTTTAAAAGAGAAGATATTTTGATTTTAATTAAATATAAATCTCATCATAACAAGTTTCTTTTTATTTCATTATAAAGAAAATATTTTCTCATTTAACCCCTGTAACTGCAAAATGCTGGTATGTAAGTGAATGGCTCCATGAAGCCACCGGTGGATTTCATAACAGCTGAGAGGTTTTAAACACGGCTCCTGAATTTATTTCCAATCTCTGGCACTTAAATGCATCCATACATTAATAAGTGTAAAAAAAAAAAAGACCAAGGAATCATTTCCAAGACTTCTGACCTCGTTGGCTCCACATGTACAGCTCAGCTGCTGCATGCCATGAGTCAGGGCTCAAAGCTCAGGGCTCCTTTTGGTTTCTACAAACTGGGATTTTACATTTAGTCAAATATTAATGACCCCAAATTTATTCAAAGATTTTATATTGTATGGAATTCAGAGTTCATCCATCTGGAATGGTTTGTTCTCTGCTATATGGTGGCTTTTATTAGCAATATTAAACATGAGGAGGCTTTCTTCTAAAGATTCAATATGTGGCAGTCTGGAGACTGCGAAAAAATGTCATCTGGGAGGCAGAAATCGAGAAATAGAGAGATAGATGGAGAGAGAGAGAAAGAAGTACTGCAGGAGAGAGCAGAAGAAATGGAGGCAGAAACAGAAAACCAGAGTACCAATGTGAACCTTGATGGGTTGGACGCGCGCACAGCATGAAGCACAATCAGCATGCACCGCCGAAAATGATGTTCTTACACTCGCACCGAAATGTGCACGCATTCACACCCAAACACACACATGCAGTGGCAAAATAACAACACAGAGACGTCGCACACACATGACTACCCTGAGAAGGACCCTTTTATGTGCTTGTCCTGCTGGGAGGGAGACTAGGAAGCACAGAACCCATCATTATTACCAGAACACAATACTGCACAACCACAGGGGAGGGGCCAGAGGGGGCGAAGCAATCTGTCTAAGACACACACCCGCACACACACACGTCCACGCACACATCTCAGTGTCAGAATAAAGTGGCTGAGGGAGCATAAACAGCTTAACATTCAGTGCCGGATCAGTAGACAGTATGTAAATTGAATACTGAGTGTGCTGATGAAAGACTAACCACACACATAAAACATTGTAGGTTGAACAAACAGCCTTTGTGCAGCACTGCATCCTGACACTCCGCCACAGCTCAGTTTGTGGACCCTCAGTAGAACGCGCCCGGCGCCGACGGCTTGACTCTGAGCCGCTCTCTGACCAGAGGCGGTCCCATCTCCCCCAGCAGCACATGGTCACACTTCTGCAGAACGTTCACTCATTTCTATCGGTGGTGTAAAGGAAACACAGCACTGATGTCCATGTCACACACTTCAAGCTGGGAGCCTTTCCAGCATGCACACGCACACGCACACACACCACTACACACAGCAGACAGACTCTGATTGAGACAGTTTTGCTCAGTTCAAGCTTTGCTGGGATGAGAATTAGAACTGCTTTAAACCTGCTGCTTCATATGGAAGCAACTGGTTACAAATATCTGCAGTGCTGCTGGTTAGAATTATGGAAGTAAATGACATATTAATTGGGGGTTTTCAGATAGTTCTATGGACTCTTCTTGTTCCATTATAATGTCACTATATGTCGTAGAATTTTGCAGCTAGAATTTTAACCTGCACATGGTCAAATACATGCATACAGTCCAAATATAGTCTGAGTGAATAAGTGGTACCTCATGTAAACACTTTTTGTATGAACCAACAAGCATCTAGTGCAGTGGTGCCCAAAATGGGTCCTGGAGGGTCGACATCCTGGATGTTTTAGTTCTCTCCCTGGTTTAACACACCTGGATCAAATAATGGCTCATTAGAGGCCTAAGAACACTAATCTGCTGAGGAGGTTGATTTTACCACCAGGGAGAGAACTGAAACATGCAGACCTATCAGAAAGTTTTCCAGCTGTGAAAAATTGGGATGGCTGTGGCTCACTATAGAAGTCTGTAGAAAGACATCAGAAAGTTGTGGGTTTGATTCCAGCTAAATGTGTTTGTTAAGGTGACGTTTAGAGTGAGAACAGGGCAGGGCCCAGGATGGGCCCCTGAGGACCCCCACATCTCAGTAGGACAGAAACTGACAAATGTACAGATTTTTTTGGACAAAGACTCTCCTGTTTGCAAACTATGAGCTGAAGCACAGCAGATCATTATAGCTACAGGATATTATACAGTTCATCTATTAGTTCCACGCTGTTCAGATGTCAGGAGAATTCATGTTCCACAGTATTAACAGCAGAACTCAGACCTAAATACACAAGTATAGGTCATTTGCCTAATTGAAGAGTTAAAAAGAAGTTGGTAAAATGTTTATACTTGAGAAACAAAATATTTTCCGTACAATAATATTGATTGAACCCAGACTGAAATTTGTCATGCATGCTGTTTTCATAAAGCAGTTTTCTTTTCAAAAAGCACTATAGAGATAGGCCTAAAATTGAAATAAGTCAGAAGAAAGGGAATTGTTCTTGGCTTGCTTAAAGGATGGTTGACATCCAGGCTCTGTACAGTTCTAGGGTCAGGAAACAGTCCACAAATATCACTGCAGACTCCACACATGCTGTGGACAAACTGTTTATACTTCTATCCTGGGGCCAGTGCTACAGAGCATTATTTCCAGCCTCGTTCCCCCAGGCTGTCTCTGAACCACACAATGAACAACTTACAGCCTGCGTAAGCATACCACACTATTACAACCTGCCTTCAAAGAACATAGACATTAGGTGCATGTATGCATATATGCATATTGTTGTCTTGGCCAATAAAATTGTTTCTGATTTTGACACCCTGCGTACCTTGAAACGTGCAAAAGTTTTTCCAAAGGATTTTAGGTCTCATATATTTTATTTATGACCTGTCCATAGTGACCCCTCCTCTTGCCTGTTGACCTCTGGAGATAGGCACCAGCATGCCTTATGACCCCACTAGGAATAAGAGTGCATGATGATTGATGGACGGATGGATGGATGGATGGATGGATGGATGGATGGATGGATGGATGGATGGATGGATGGATGGATGGATGGATGGATG